>PVIJ01004897.1:0-72238 GCA_004024925.1 Scalopus aquaticus | reverse complement strand
AAAAAAAAAAGGACCAAACATATTGGAGCATTTGCCTGGCCTGTCTTCAAACCTTTGGGACAAAAAAAAAGAAACCTATTATATGTGAAGTTCAAATGGCTAGATTAGATTGTCCATATTTGACCTCTCCATTTACATTTGCAAAAGCTCACAAAATACAAGGGAAAATGTAATGCAGATTGTCAATCTCTGCCTGGTTGGTCTTGCTATGCTAATGTACTTGCATGTTAACATTAGCTTCAGGGAGTTAACTATCAGGATTCAAAACAAAATAATTCAAAGGGTTTTTTTAGACAATATTTACAAGCACCCTGATTACCCTGAAGGATTGAAACTAAAAAAAAAAAAAATTAGAAAAGTACAGCTTTAGAGTTTAGAGGAGAGACAGTAGAATAAAGCAACGAAATGAATCAAGAGTGATTTAGTATCTTCCCAAAGGGGAAGAGGAAAATGGAAAAATGGTGGGTTTTTTTCTACATCATTTGATTTCAACTGTCCATGAATCACACCATCCTATTTTTGTACAGTTCTGAAAAATTTTAAGGCACTTCTAAATCCATTGCCACATTTATTCTAACAATACTCTGTTCTCTGCTGGGCATGTCTCAATCATGTCTACAAATTACATGTTATATAACAGGAAAATCATGTATGTCATACAGTCTTCCCAATAATCCCACAAGGTAGAAACTAATGAAAATCTCATCTTACATGTGAGGAAATTAAAATTCAGTGAGGTTTGATCATTTTGCCCAAGATCTCACAGCTAGTAAATTGCAGAACTGCCATTTAAATCCAACCTGGCTATTTCCAAGTACCTACTTTTACACCAAAGGCACCATTAATCAGATGTTTTCTCAAGGTCACTTCTAGGCTGGGTCACATTAACTACTTA
The DNA here is from genome assembly GCA_004024925.1 of Scalopus aquaticus. Classification (NCBI taxonomy): domain Eukaryota; kingdom Metazoa; phylum Chordata; class Mammalia; order Eulipotyphla; family Talpidae; genus Scalopus; species Scalopus aquaticus. Next base: position 71,343 of record PVIJ01004897.1, on the reverse strand, counting down.
AGATCTCTAGCTCCAGAGAAGCTGTATATTATTCATTCTAGTGTTGCTCCAGCTCTAAAATTCTATGATGTCACTTAAATTAAGGAAGTGGGTGCAGGAAAAGAAGGCAGCAGCCCGAGGACACTATTGTAATTTCAGATGGTGGTCACCAGGTGACAGCACTGTCCTTCATCTTGACATAATTCTCAAGGACAGGGTTTGCCACCAAGTAACCGTGCCTATGTGCCTGTCAAAAAAAATAACTCCTTTTTCCCTTGAAGCTTTCTGCTTTGCACAGAATTACCCAAAAAGGGCAAAGCAGTACAACCCCTAACCCTACCAATTATCTCTAAGTAATCTTTCAAGTTAAAAAAGAAACTTTATAGTCATTCTGAGGGAAAAAAACAGAATTTCTTTGACTTTCCTACCTAATTGTTTTACTACTTTTGTTGATTGAGGTAGCACTGATTTATCACATTGTGATTTAGAGGTATAGGGCCACACCCTTCAAGTGTTGTTATTCCCACACTACAGCCAATACAAAGACACCGATAGGCTTCTTCCAGAGTCCATTCCTCACTCATTTTTCCAATTAAAATTGATTTCACCTTAAATACATTTTGGTTGGGTGTGGAAGTGTTTTTACTGCTTAGGATCTGGAGGCCTTAATTTGACTTTGCTGTTGGAGTCACCGAGGGATTTATAAACACAGCACATTTGCCCCTTTTTTGAAGTGGTCCTGTCAGAGATACTACTTTTCTAACAGAAATGGCTGGCTTGTTACTTAAAACAGGGGAACTTTTCTCAGCCTTATGCAGATAAAACTGTGAAAACACTTTTTTCTTTACCTAGATTCTCAAAGTTCTCTCTTCAAAGGTCACTATGAAATTTATCTGAACACAGAAATCACTTCTTTTATCTCCATAGCAGATTCACACTTTTTCTGTTTTCACTTAATTGGGATCCTAAAACTTCCAGGTCAGATAATTTCCACATTAAAAACAATGAATTCAGGGGCACTCTCACTTGCATTTCAGCCTGGCACTCCGGGCAGCGGTGCAGCTGCCCCTGCAGGGCCCTCCTGATCCTGAGGGTTAGCAAGGGTGCCATGCACGGTGACCCAGAGCAATTGGACTCAAGATTAATGCTGCATAAAATTTCCTGCAGGAATTGTGAAATTAGAAGGGAAATAAAACCTTAAAAATATTTAAATGTTAAGTGACCGCAAACCAAAGATAAGGAACACACACATTATTAACAGAACATTTCACTCTACTGATAAAGAACCATGAGACCAAAGTGTCATTTCACAACCTCTAATTTAATTTCCATGAGGAATCCCAGGAAAAAAAGAACACCAAGTTAAAAAATGGGTAATTTATAGGTAAGCCATTTCAAGAAGGAATTGTCATAAAAAACACAAATGACGGTATGTTATGTCTAATATTTCTGGGCTCCCTTTTAAATCCCAAACATTCATGAGGTGCAATAGAAAAAAAAATACTATTTGATACTGAGAAAGAAGGCATTTTAAAATTCTTTCCAAGCGATGTTCCACAGGACTGAGAAGGACAGGCAGCAAAGGAGTGCTCAGATTTCCATGACATCCACAGACCATTTTGATTCTGTCTTCGGCTTGCCCTGACCTACAAGATGTGTTTTTGTGTCCCTAGCTCACCAGTCTTTACTGTATTATGACCTCTTGGTCTGGATTACAGATAACACAGCTATTATGTCACTCTCTCATTGTCTGGTTTTCAAAATAGACACCAATCATCATTCTCCTCTCTCCTTTTTGGAGAAACTTTATACCCACAACAGTGGTTTGGCAATCACTTCAAGCCAGCTCATTAATTTGCTTCAGAAGACCAAGCCCCACTGAATACAACCAAAGTGCATGCTGAATCTCGACAGGAATGATGTCATTTTTCCGACGAATTTGAGAGCAGAGCAGGGTCCTTGGGTTCACTCTGGGAAAGGTTTCACCAGAGCTCCCTTCGGCAGCACGTGACAAGTTTCTCCACAAGACAGAGACTCAGTTATACTTAAATAGGTTTATTAGGGCAAGATGTAAAGGACACCTGTACAGACACAAGTGGGCAGAAAGAGCTGCCCTGCTGAGGGGCAGGTTTGCTAAGAGAGCCTGCCTTGGTGCAGGTCACAGGCAGGCAGACAGGCTGCTGCCCTGCAGAGGGACAGAGTTGGTAAAGGAAAGCACCTGCATAGGCACAGGTGGGCAGGGAAATGGCTGCCCCGAGTTCTTGCACAGATGGCACTGATATAGCCTTCTTTCAGTTGGGAGGGGCTCATCCTGGAGGATGGCTGTCTGTTTACTAGCTAGCTAGAATTAGGAAAGAGACAGGAGATTCTACAATGGGCTCGAGTTCCATATCTTTGGCCCTAGAGACCGCTGTCTAGCTCCTACAAAGCCCTACCTATGCTTTGTAACTTAGGAGCTGGCACTTAGGGATTGTGCTGATGGTTATGTTGATTTCTTCTACCCCTACTTCCTTGTGTGGGTCTAGTTCTAATATTACTTTGTGTTATATCTCCTGCATCAGGAACAGCCTGGTGTTTGTGATGTTTGCATTTGTGTTTGTGATGACTAATTGTACCTGTATGCTAGGATTTATTAACTTAGAATTCCTGATAATTCAAATTGCCTAGGGATTCCCTTTATCCATTCATTCATTCAATTTTTCATTCAATACCTAGTCCCGACATGGTACTCTAATATGAATTAAGAACAAGGCAGTGAGCCCAGTCAGTGCTCACTGGCATGAAGGGAGAAGCTGCTGCAAGTGGTTGGAGGGAGATGTCCAGGAAACTGTGTGAGTCTGGATCACGGAAAAGATCAAAGAAGACCAGAGTACCAGCTAAAAATAAACACTGGCAGGACTAGGCAATCTGACATGGAGTTGAAAAGATTGTGTCAAGAACAGCCCTAAGTTTCTGGTTTGAGTTTATCTAATTAAATTGATAGCGTAAAACAAAGTTTAGAGCTGATGACTCAAGTAGCCATGATTTTTAAGTCTGTTGATAAAAATAGAAATGTGATAGACAGTTTACTCATAATGTCACAGAATGTATTGCTTCTTGGTTAAAAATATTTTTGAAGTTTAGGAATACTTCAAAATAATACAACACTTAAGAATGACACTTCATCTCAAAAGGAAATGGAAGATCAAGCTGACATATCAGGTTCAGATCTCAGAAGTCCTATCTTCTACTGGAATGGGGAGGTTTCATTTAGGAGCAAGCCAAATGCATACAATCACAATATGAGTTTATTCAGGGTTGGGGGGGGAGTTCACATTAAACATAAGCATACAGCTTAGTTGACAGAAGTGTTGGGGTATGAACCACTTGTGAGACTTGAGGTTCAGGGAGGCTGGCAGTGTGGGTGGGCAGGGCTGGTGAAGACTGTAGGGAGGGATCCTGGCAGCTGTACAGGTGAACAAAATAAATATTCTTCAGCTGATTTGTACTAAACAGACGACTTTGTAATTTTACTTCATTTGTAGTATAATTTAGTTATATGTATTGACATTGTAATGTCCTTGACCAAGAGATGGGGGCAACTGAGGCAGAGTGGGTTAAAGTTAGCAACTAAAAAGAAATCACTTCTCAGAGCAAAATTCCCTGGCAACTTTCACCAAAATGTGGAGAAAGCTTTAGAACTACAGGTGAGGAGTCTATAAGCTCCTCAAATTGCCTCAGATTTGTGCCTCTATTTATATCAATTTCCACAGATACATTATCAGAAACACATGTTGATTTAGGTAGGGCCTCTCAGCACAGCCAGTCTTTTTCTTCACCTTCTGCATATCTGCTCATCAGTGACTTCATGACCAGGTAGTTTCTTTTTAATTGCTAACTTTAAGCCACTCTGTCTCAATTGCCCCATTTCTCGTTCAGGGACATTACAATGTCAGTACATAGAACTAAATTATATTATAACCAAGTAAAATCACAAAGTCTTTTGTGTAGTACAGATTAACTGAAGAACATACTGAGAAGCTATAATCAGTTCATAGCAATTAAAAATATTTGGCTTTATCTGCAACAGAGTAAATATCATATAATATTCCAGATAATTAAGTCCATAAAAACAATGAATAGATTTAATATAATTTTGTACAAAAGTTAAAATTCACATATTTCATTTCCATTTAAAATGGTAGCTAAAACTGTAAAAGATGTATGAAAATTTTGCTTTTCTGGAAATCTTTATTTATTTGTATATAGGAGGATAGCAAAAATCACTCACCATCAAAAATGGTCTTTGAACAAATCTATCAGTGCCCTTGGTTTGTCCCAGCTATGTCTTCCTTTACGAATTTTGCTTGTCTATGCATCTGGACTATCTTTGCTCTAGAGTAAATGACCTTTATTCCATGTAATTTATAAGATTTCCATAACCTCAAACCATTTCTGACAGTGTCATTTGTCACATGTCTATTACAAACCCCATAACACTGTCTGAATCATGCAGTTTGGGTCACTGGGACATAGCCCCCCATTTCTGCAGCCTGCCATATTACACTATTGTCAGGCCCTAAAGTTGACTATCCTTCCATTAGTGTAGCAATCTGATTACAAAATGGGGGATCAAAATAACAAAAATCTTTCAGGTCTATCTCAGTATTTGGATGGCTCTGGTGCTTCTCCTCCCCAATACACAAACCTGTATACAGCAACATGTATTTTATTGAGAGCATGTGAGCTCAGCATTGAAAAACGGTCTCTACTCCCAAAGAGCAAACAATGTATTTGAAAAACTAAGAAAGGATGCACACAGGACAGCAGTAAGCATTCCAGATGCACCCATGAAGCAGCAGGGCTTTTAAGTTAGATGGGATATCTGGGAGGCAGTCAGACAAGGATCCTGCCATTACATCAGTAAGAGAGAATTTTGACACCAGCCTCCCTGGTGGCACAACGGGTTAAGCACAGCGCTGTGGAGCTGTCAGCAGCCCAAGTTTGATGCCCCGCTGGGGAACTTCCCACATGGCACAGCAGACATCTCCTGCCTCACCCGCTACTCCCCTCAGCAGAGTATTTCAGTTGATCTGCCTGTTCTGCTCCCCACTCTGTCTCTGATGAATACTTGCACTGCCCCACACCTCTGGCCTGCACCCCAGCTTGTATGCAAAAATAAATAAATCTTTTTTTTTAAAAGTGAGTTGTGACAAAAAGGGTAGATAATTTCAAAAAACAAACAAAAAAACAAAAAGCCAGTCCTAGTTCTCACTCCCCAAACCTAAAGAAATACAAGCCACTGAGGAAGTGTTTAAAAGAGTCCATTAAAAAGAAGTGGGGTGGCAATAATGCATCCATGTAAATTCATCAATAGTGATAAAAGCACCCCTCTGGTAGGGGATGGTGATAATGGGGGGAGGGCATATGGGGAATCTCTGAAGCATCCCCTCAATTTTGCCATGAACCAAAAATGCTTCAAAAATAGGTGGGTTTTTTTTTTATTAGTTTCCCTTAAAAATTATTTCTTTCCGGGCCTCAGCCCCTCAGACAGCACAGTTGCCATCTGCTGCCTCATAACTGCCCCTGGCTGGAGGCAGAGAGCTGACCCAACTTCTCCTCCATTTCTCTGAACATCACAACAGTGACTCTGTGTATTCCACTTACGGGAACTTGGCCTGCATTTCCCAGTCTTGTCTCTCCTGTGTTTTTTTTTTTTCCTGATGAACAGTGGGTGGATTTGTGAGGAAAGCCTTCTGTCTGTTTCTTTTGCACTCTGTGCAAATGTGCTCACAGCTCATCCAACACAAGCAGCCTTAATTGTTCTGAATGAGCTCACACAGTAGACAAGCTGAGTTGTCTACGGTACTCTTTCTGCTCAAGGGCAAGACCTCACTAGCTGGCAACTCAGCAAGTCTGACAATGTAAATTCATACCAAAGGGTGTGAGAGGGGTGGGCTCCCAGGGACTTGTCTGTATGCCTGGTTTCTATAGCAGGTGTTCCTTTGGTTCAAGGACCCCTTGGCCCAAGTGTACACTGTTGAAAATGAAATCACTTCACTAGCCATGGCTGTTATAACACACACACAGCATTATACACCGTTGTATTATCCCCATTTCATTCGTGTAAGGATGGATAAGTAATTCACATTGGCCTCTATCCAAAAGCAAAGAAGACATTCAACATCACATTTACAGGAATTTGGAGAGGAATAATGCCCCACCAGTGAGAGACAGTTTTGAAATGTTCAATCCCCACCCAACAAAGAATTGTTGGTGACAGTTTAGAAGGACTAAGAGTTAAATAAACATTCCTCATGTAGCACTTTTGACCTTGCCTGCTGTAAGGTGCTGCTTTCTTTAGGTTTCCATAGCATTCCAGGGCATTAGGGTCTAAGACAAGGGAATTCATAGATTTTTAAGGATACAGAGCTTGACAAACACCCACATGGCCACCAAGCAGATCCCAGACCCTTGGTGAGTGTTTTTCTGACTTCTGCATAAGGGAGGACAGGGAAGTAGAATAATTCCTCAAGGGTAGAAATTCCTTGATATACCAAATTCCAGGGAAGCCAGTAATAACTGGTGAACATGTATTTGTGTATCTATATTGGGTAGGTAGAGTGAATATAAGGTCATACCTGAAGGCCTCCATGTTTTCTGTGAGGTTGCAAACAAGCTCATCTTCTGAGTGGGGGTGGGAAAGAGTGCTTGACAGTGATCCAAGTTCGGCATGGTAGCTGACTGAGATGGGGACAAGGATGACCAAGGACAACTAAAAGACTTACCCTCTTGTCCTTATCTCAGTACTTTGAACTTTTCCTTTTCTTTTTAGTTTAGGGGGTATCATTGAGGGGTAGGATTATCAGTGAACATGTTCTCCCTATCTGAGAAATTTTTTTCCTTTAAGAGTGAAAAGATGAAGGCATTTTCTCCTGGTCACGTGAAGCATCTGCCTTTTCTCATTCATTGATAACCCAGGTTCCTTAACACAGCACATATATCACTGGCGTACCCCATTTTACTTTAGAATTTATAGCCATGTAAATCTCCAGATGTTATTAAATCATTTTTTATAACCCATCTGACACTATTATCCAGCCTGAGAGAAACCAAGAGGGGTTGGAGATTTCCCCCTGCACTCCAACAGTGGTAAATCAAAATGTTCACCGTCAATTCAATAAAACTCAGTAATAACTGCTCAAGTTTCGATAAGGGAAGGTAATTATGGGTGAGAGCTGTCTGCAAACACTTCCTGGTGGGGTCAGGATTTTATCAGCAGATTAATATTCCTAGGCACACAGAGAAAATAGCAGTACTCCTCTACAGAAAGTAATTTTTACCAGAAATGGAACCTAGTGCATTGGAAATGAGAAAGGTAAGTTAATAGAAATGCAATGAGTTATGTTGGTAAACTTATTTTTAAAAAATTAGATAGGTCAATAAGACTTCATGGAGAAGCAGCACACTAGGTAGAGAGAGAGAAGTCAGCATAGTTCGTGCTCTTATGACAACAAAATCGAAGCAAGTCTAGATTAAAAGTGAATTCTGAGCAATGTAATGGAGTTCTTTGCAAGAAGAAGCTAAATACATACCATTCCTGTTACTCCAGAATGAACCCCACAGCCTATGGCAACACTGTAAGGAGCAAGAGTTAATATGAGTGAAGACATACAATCACAAAGCAGTACACTATGTAAGTTAGCCTCACCCTGGGGAGGCGCTCAGGAGTGACTATGCCATAGACATGGCATGAGGTCATAAGTGAGAAAATTGTAATGGTAATATTACTAATGACTAATAGTACCATAAAAATTAAGCTCAGGAAGTTTATAGCACTAGAGTTCTCATGGTTGGTAATCCCATGATTTGCTTCATTTCCACTAAGGAGGAAAGCATGAAAATCATTTTGTTGTGGTCCAACAACAGGCAATTCTACAACAGGAAAGAAAGGAAGAAAGCCCTTTTTAGAGCTGTTTCAGAGGAAAATGAGTTTGCCCAGACTATGTGCCACTAAATACTTTATGTCCATTCTCATCTCTTTGGAACTGGCTTGAGGGAAGGATGATAACAATGGTAAGATTCTAGTGTGCCCTAAACTCCTAGAGATTCAAAATGAAGAAAGAGGGACTTTGGCAAGAGCATAATGAAAAGCATAAAACCTGATGTAATAAAAGATTCATTGCACTGAACAGGAAAAGAGTAAAAAGTAATTGAACCCATCAGTCAGAATTTATGCACTTGAGTGCAGGGAAACAAATCAAAGATAAAAGTAGGCTAAAGGAAACCAAGTGAAGACTTTGCTTTCAGGGAGTCTACATTCCCATCTCCTAGATCATTTTGGAGTATAACTCTTCAAATGACTAGGCTTTGGAGTTTTTGGCTTTTTTAAATGGTATTAATGAAGAAGTCACACCCAAGAGTATCTTTTCTACCTTAAATATTGAATGTTGCCTTAGAGTCCAAGACATTATTAATAGGTTGCCTTTACCAGACAACCTCTTCCTGGCTGCCTACTAAGGAATCCAACTTATATAGAAAAATATATAGAAAATATATAGAAATGTATATGGAAATATATTGAAAACCAAGACATCTGAAAATTTTAGGTGATTGAAAAAGTGTTCGATTGCTGTTCAGTTTTTGTTTAATTGTACTTCTGAGATAATACTATCATATCAACAAGGAAAATTTCTCCCAAAGTTTGTAATCTAGTGAGAAATATTGCCAAGTGAGCAAGTACAGATGACACAGTGTTTCTGAGAAATTCTACTTAGAATTTCCCAAGGGGGATAGGAAATATTCCCCACAGGAGCTACTCTAGGGGGTATGTGTGTTTTTGTATCACAAAGAATCCTTCAATGCTTATATCAGTTCGAATTGTTTGGGTGCAAGTTGCAGAATACAAATTAAGAGTGAATTAAACAATGGTGGTGTAGTATCTAACAAAAAAATCAAAAGTAGATGTTCCAACTGTTAGTTCAGCAGCCCAGTGAGGTAGAACCTTAAATGGGGTTCTGTGCAATTCTCCTGACTTTCACCTCATGGTCACAAAGTAGCTGCTACAGTTCCAAGCAATTTCATCCACACATAAAGAAAAGGCAAGAAGGAAGAAGGATTTCTCCTCCCTTGCTTCACTTCTTAACAGAAAGAAGAGCTCTCCCAGATAGCCCAGCTCCCTTTCCATTATGTTTCATTGGCCAGAACTGAGTCACATACCATCCCTTAAACAGTAACTAGTAAAGAATAGGATCGATGATACTGGTTTAAACCAATCACAAATTATCCACAGAAATAAGCCTTTCTTTCCAAAGCCCATTACTATCCAAATACTTTTTTAAAAGTGGAAGGAATAGGGGAAAGCATGGCGGGTATGGGAGAGGGAAGCAGATACAGTATGGGCACAGGTGGTTTGATGGAAGCAAAAAAAAAAAACTAAAACAATTTCATTATTTATAATTATAGGAATAAATTACAAATACAGGAACAGAGGTTTAGTCATGCAGTGGAATACTATACTGGAAGTAAAATAGTAAAATAAATGCATATATATGAAGAGGCTATTATGAAAATACAAAGTTGAAAGAAAAGAGCACTTTGTAGAACATTTAGCATATTATTTCTGTGCTATATTAAATAGTAAATATATTAAATATTAAAATAAAGTAAAATAAATGTTTAAAAAAACAATCCAGAAAAAAAATCCCTGATTTTCAAGCAGACCATCTGATGAAGGATAACTCTTTTACTAAAGTATTGGTATTAATAACCAGTGATAGACACATAGGCTGTTTTGAATTCTTAGATTTTAAGGGAAAAAATAATTTATATGATGCTGAATTACATAGTCACACAATTATAACAAGTAGAACTGGTATAGGCGATTGGGGATAAACACAGCTGACCCTTTTGATACACAACCAAATCAAATACTGGGAATAAAAGATGCGTGAGATCATCAAAGATAAGTCAGTGATGCAAAAAAGTTAAGGTCAAAAAAAGAAGTGAAATTGTATCAACAAGGAGGTAATTAATGAGGTCCGCTCATCAACTCTGGATGTTTTCCTTTGACTTAAAGGTCTATTTCAAAATTTGTATTAAGCATTTTTTTTGAATATATATTTTTATTGTTATTTATCTTTTACATTTTGTATTCCCCTTGGGTAAGCCCCCACCAATTCACCCGTGATCCATCTCTGTGGTCCCTTGTGTTCTTTTCTACTCCATTTTGTGCCCTTATCCTCCCCCTCCCCCCACCCCCCAAGTGTCTCTCTCCTATTTGGTTAGCATTTAATAAGAAATCCCTGCCTTAGAAACTTTTCTGAATAAAGCAAGCAAATTTCAATCTTTGCCTTAAAGGAATTTATGTCAATAATGAAGAGATAGACAGGTACATAAAACACATACCCTAAACAGGTTCACAAGAGACTGAACAAGAAGTAAAGGGGCAGGAAAAACCAGAACATGGGATGAATGTAGAACTCTCCGCTTTCTAGCTCCCTACTGGAACTCTGGCATCCTATCATAAAAAGGACTTGTTTTAAGTCCCACTGTAGAGGCAAAGTTTGTGATTTCGAGTTTCCCTTAGCTCTGTATGTCCCTGGGTCATATTTTAAACAAAGTACAGAAGGGTAGGAACAGCTTAGGTGAAAGCATTTTACCTTTCTGTGATGCGCTGTATCTCATTTACTCAAAAGAGCTATGTGCTTATTCAAAGAGAATGATCTTGAAAATGAGGTGTTACAGCACCTCAGCTCCCCATGATGGACCCTCAAAGCTCCCTCCCTGCTGCCTGGGCTTATCAGCCACAGTGCACACCCATATTTTGGGAGCCACTATTATGAATGTCTTCAAGGGTGAAATGAATCTGCCATAATCCCACCTGCAAGAATATACTGGAAGAGATGAGGAACATATGTGCCTGGTGTGCCATTGCTGTGCAAATACCCCAAGCAGGGCACACAGGTTCGTTGTTGATCCGGGCAAACAGATAAAGGATCTTGGATCCCTGGGCAAATTTGACAGGCCTTTAATGTTGAAGCAGGGGACCAGGTACAGGCACAAAAGCAGGCAAGGAGGCAGGTGTGAGGGACAGGGGGCTGGAAGGTAGGCAGCAACTGAGTTCCCAGTCCCTGTGATTTCTGCACTCCCTCTCTGGCTTCTCTTCTCTCTCACAATCTCTCATGATCTCTGTCTCAGATGCCCATACAGGTACACATGCCCAGTGCCCTCCAGCTTCTTAGCCCAGGTGCCTGTAACACTGGTCAACAAATTTTTACCAAAGTCTTGTTACTGAAATAAAATTATTCATTTCCTATCAATTTGTATGTGCTCAACATGAATATGACAGTCAAATTCTAATTTTGGCTCTGGTTCTTTTTTTTAATCTGCAATAAATTGATGTTTACATCACGAAATGCATGCCAATAGTAATAGGCCTATGGTTAATACCTGTAAAAAATCAAGTCATAGACTATTTCTTAGATTTCTTCGCTTGTCTCTTGTACAGCTGTTCAGGAACAGAACAGATGGAAGACGGTTTTCATTGTGCAAAAGCACAGCCTTAAGACTCAGTTTTGAAGAGTCTAGAAATAGTCTCCATTCTTGGGGGTCATGAGTGATTTCTAAGGCATTCATGAGGCCCACAATATCGAACAGAATACCAGAGTAATTTCCTTTCTGAAGAAAAGCCCCAACTGCTGGTGGTGCTTTCGATAGAAAGTAATTATGACATCTTCTTCTAGAAGATTCCATTGTTGAAGTCTTGATCCTAGCAATTCTGCCTTGTTCCTGGAGAAGTCCAAATCACGAACCAGGTCATTTAGTTCTTCCTGTGTTAGTCTGTGTGGGGTTGATGATGCACCACAGTGAAAATCTGGATCACTGCATGCTGATGGAACAGGAGAACAGGTTGGCTCACCCTTGTCCTCATCATATGAATCCAGAGAATATTCTGCTGGAGGTTCTGGAATAGGAAGTCCCTCACCATGTGGAACTGGTCTCAATGCAGATGAAATGTTTGGGCAGACTATTCTCAACTTCTTTTGCTTCATTATTCTGCCAGAAAGAGGAGGAACCAAGCAGAAGTAACAGTCTTTTATGTGGTTGCTTGGCTCTCTCCACACCATGGGGACTGCACACAGCATTGATGGTCTTTTGCCATTTCACCACTGTGAAAGCTGTGTTGTACATGTCGCACAGCGTATATGCGGGGCCAAGGCTTGTCTTGGTCACCAACCTTGCATCCGAATTAAAGATGATAAGCCTTCTTCACTTGAAAAGTGATCTTTTTCTTCTGGTTAGCAAATGTCACTTCTCCACAAATAGAGCAGAAATTGTCCACGCTATTAACGCACTTTCAAGGCATTACTGTTCTGTATTGTGCCTAAATGGATAAAATAATAACAGTTCTATGGAACAGTAGCTTCAACTGTCTCGCACAAAGTCTGAAATATTTTCAATGCTCAACCTTCCCGACAGGGCTTTCTATAGTGCACTGCTGACGTCAGCTTACTTCAGCAGCCGCCTGGCAACAGAATTGCATTGTATCCGAAAATGATGCAATCAACTCTGGATGATGTGTGTATGATGGTATTATGCAATGTGATGCAATATAACATCACTCTAGGTTGATTTAGGATGTTGTTGCAGTCCTACTGGATAAATTTACATAGTGAAACATATAAAATGAATTATATGAAATATCTTCAAAACGACAGCTAATCAAAAATTTTCAGGGTTATACTCATGTCAGCACACCAAGATACTACAGATTAGGGCCTTTTTAAGTTAGTAATGATCTCACTGTTGACCGGTGTAATCACAGGTGCATATGCCCCTGCTCACGTTCCCAAGCACCTTCTTAGAGCAACACGATTATCACAGGCGGGTAATGAAACCCATGAAGAAAGGAAGGCAGCAGGTAGTGGCTGTAGAGACTAACATTGGAAAGGAAAAATGAGCCTGAGTAACTTACCAAATTAACAAGTATTGGGTGAATACCTGCCTTTTTGTAGGCATGGTGCCAGTACCCAGAAAATAATAACAAATAAGACACGACCTCTTCCCTCTTATTACAATCTAGTGTGGAATATTTAGTATTCTATGAATTCCCTAGACATTCCAAATATATTTTTTGATTGAACATTACATATGTGGTAGTCTTCTGAACTATTAGAACAGTATTCTACAGCCCATGTACTCTAAATTACAAGTTTTCTTATGTGCTGGATAATGAACCAACATTTTTTTAAAAAAGCAAATTTCAAAAACCGCTTACAACTAGTCTTTAAAATACAGGATGAACCTGAATGAAATAAGCATATGCTGGAGAGGGCTGTCTGGTAAGCAGTGAAAAGTGATAGGAGGATGTTGTGATTATTCATTTTATGTACCAACTTGTGTAGGCTACGGTGGTCAGTTGTTTGTTCAAACACCAGTCTAGACGTTGCTGAGAAAGCTTTGCGTAGATGTCATTAACATATGCAATCGTCTGACTTTATGTAGACACGTCCAAAATGTGAGTGGGCCTCATCCAGTCAACTGAAGGCCTTAGACTAACAAAAATCCTTCCTGAGCTTGTATCTGGCCATCCTGCCTTACGGATGTTCTCCTTGCCAGTCCTCATATCACATGAGCCAATTACTTACAAATAAGTCAATCACTCCATCTCTTCCCCCACACACCCACTGGTTATTTCTCTGGAGGACTCTAATTGATACAGGGATCCATTCAATTAAAAGGAAAATTTAATTAAAAGGAAGTATGATTTCATAAAATTTCACAGTGTATCTTCATAAAAGTAAGAGATTAAGAACAAAGAGGTTCTGGGTGGTGGCTGAGGAGTTAAGTCTCCACTCTATCACCTCTACAACCTGAGGGCCTGAGCTTAATCCAGGCCAGGGAGCTGACCCTCATGGCGCAGCAGACCTCTCCTGTCTCACCCACTGCTCCCCTCGGCAGTGTATTTCAGTAGATCTGCCTGTTCTGCTCCCCATTCTGTCTCTGGTGAATCTACTCACCCCCTCACCTCTGGCCTATACCCCAGTTTTTCTATGCAAAATAAATAAATAAAATGAAAAACAAAGAGGCTCTCTCAGAACAGATCTTGGCAAGGAAGAATTAGGAGCATCACTAAAGGGTTTTCCTTATAGGACATTAACTGGCTGGGCTCTAAGATCACAGCTTTATCATGAAACCAGAGGGGTTTGCCTGAAGCCCAAAATGACAGAAATGAGGAAGCCAATGTCTAGGATTCCACACTGGATAGTTCACTGAAAACCTGGTATCCACAAAACCAGATCCTATATTTAAATCCTTGTCAGTCTGCATTCAGGATGAAGATGTGCTGTAAAAGAACCGCTAACATCAATGGTAGCTGCAATCCCCAGCAGAAGCAGTAATGTCCAGTACCAACAGTGTGTGGTCAGCCATCTCCTTGTGTCCTTTCTTGTCATGCAGACTGGCACAACCCTGGTAAGTCTCAGCAACCCCTGAGTGGCTTTGCAGGAGGTATGGAATTCTGCAAGACCTTGTCTGTGGTGTGTGTTGCAAACCTGTAAAACACCTTTCATATTGCTTTGTTAAACCAAAATCAGTTAAAACATTTGGAGGTGAACAGCTGCTGCAGGTAGATTGCAAAGCTTAAGTGCTGTGTTTTATATATCATATAATCCCCAAGTGCTTATTCATTATTCAAAACATCAATATCCACAACAGCTATACCAAGCTTGTAGCACACAAATCAGCCTATAATGAGGTTTTCTGTCTTGCAGGGTTTGATGCAGGCATACCCAAATAAAAATTACCTGTTTTATTGCAACCAGAAATCCAACTCTGGAGAATTGGTTCCTTTCTTTAAAGTTGAAACATTTTCAAAATATTCACAGCTTTAAGCACAAAAAACTGTCAACCTCCTCCCCAATTCCACCAAAGAGTTTTTTCTAACTAGACTCAGTCTGTCTTCTGTGAAAATTTGCACAAACTCCACAAACCAGAATATACTTAGGCTCTTAAATCTGGATTGAAAAAGGATACATTTTTGCAAATCACTTAATCTATCCAAGCAATAAGAATGTCAATAAAAGGTATGTTTTGGAATCACTATTATTTTAATTTTTATCCTAATTCCACCCAAATTGGGCTTGAAGCCCAGATTAAAAAAAAATTATATAAATGGTGAAAATACCATTTGACCACTGACGTGTATGTATAAACTAATATAAGTATCTATAGTGTGTGAATGTCCTTGTTTCTTTCCTTCCCCCGTCACTTCCTTTCTTCCCTTTCTCCTTCCTTCATGTGCCCATGCCCCTACCACATGCCTCTTACTTCAGCTCTTAAACCCTATCCTGCCCATGAATACCACCAAAACAGAGAAGTGCATCAGCAGATCATGCTTTCCTAAGTCCAGAGCAAAAGTACCCCCAAGATGACCTACCTACTAAAATAGGCGGAATTCCCATGGCTCGAAAGGGGAACAGGTGACAGACACCCTGTTTGCTACTGGGGCATTGCTTCCCTGCTGATCTCTGGGTCGGAATTAGAGGAATGTCCAGGATTTCATGAGGCAAGAAGTTGTTTCCTTGCTGAAAACAGCATGAACATCTGTAGGGCATAAATCTTTGAGGAGCAGTTGACATTTTGGATCTTCCAGTGATTGTATCCAGCAAGAATTACCTAAGTCCATCCAGTTGTTTAAACCATACCTGTTACCGGAACCAAGCTTCCTTAACAGTGAGAGCCAGCAGGAGAGGTGGTGCCTTTTACCCCGCTGCTCCAAGAGCAGTTGTGGCAGTTGCTCCTGCCCAGTAACTGCTGTTTTGAATGGACCAATCAGGTGCTAGGAGCTGATGGGTAGGTCCAATCAGCTCCAGGATTGAAAAATGGTCCAATCAGACTTGTGGATGGTACCCTGAGCAAGAATATAAGCCAGCATTGGAGGGACCTGGGGAAAGGGGGAAAAAGAAGAGAAAAAAAAAGAGAGGATGCCAGCCCCTGAGAGCTAAGGAGGCTCCTGAAGAGAAGAACAGCAGAAGACGATGACAAAACCAGCCTCCAGGAGAAGAAAGACGACGGTTCCAGACTCCGAAGAGAGAAGAGAGAAGTCCATTCCTGGCCTCCGAAGAAGAAAGAAGAAGCATCAGCAGCCGCCCTCCAAGCAGGAAGAGAAGCTGAAGGACTCTGCAGAGATGGGGCCTCTGGTCCTGTCTCTGATGTAGCCTAAAAGGAGCCCCAGAGGCCCTGGGCCTGTTGTCTCAAAGAGCTGTTTGTTGGTCTAACCCAACACTCCCAAAGAGCTCCCATCCCTGATGCGTTCTGGGTGAGGTGGCCTCCACTTGAGGATGCAGTGAGCTCTCTGCTTCCCCCATTTGTAAAATAAACTCCATGTTTGTTGTTGTTGTTCTTGTAGCCGGAAGTCTCTTGCAATTGTGCGCGCGGGTGAGAACCCACAGACAGTGACCTGTCCTCTCTTCAGGCGCTGTCTTTTGTTGCTTTTGGCCTTTTGGCCTTTTGGGGCTTTTTGGTGGCTCTTGCCTCCAAGCCTGGCGGTTGTGCCCCATCCGCCCCGCTTTCATACCCACAAGCAACCAGTCATTCTGTCTGATGCAGGGTAAACACAGTGATGAACGAAATGCAGACCAATCAGAGCAAAAAGTTCTAAACATAAATCTCTTTAATGTTTCTCAGAATAAGCTAAATATTTTCCTTCATTTGCTGATGTACTAGATGCGTAGATAAATATCAAAATGAGAGTGAAAACTAAAGGACTCAGACTGATGTTCCACAGTTCATTTGTCAAGATTCAGCTCATCATATTTTATAGGGTTTGAAGTTCTTTCAACAACACAGAACTTTTAGTTTTCCTTCTCTAAAATTAAGTACATTGTGTAAAATAATATGCTCTTGTGTTCAGCTGACTGTTTTCTTCAAGTTCCTTTCCTCACCATGTTTGGAACTTGCCTGAAGAAACCAGTATTTCTAGATTTCTTCTTCTCCTTCCTCATGTATTACAAAATTATAGAATTTTATCAGAAAGGATTTTCCAAACCTACCCTCAACTTGGAGAAGCCAATAAATCTACTGAAAGATCTCCTGTGCTCTTGGATTATGAAATCTCAAAAAATCAGTTTTGGAGTTGATTTGCCTTTGAGGTCAAGAGAGCTATCATTCAAGTTGACACCATCAAGGAGAGAGAATTCAGAAGAGGAGAAAGTATGGTCTTAAGCAAGCCATTCTCAGAATCTCAGTTATTTAACCCAATAGAGGTGGGCTGACTAGCAGCTGTAAAGCAACTATTGACACAGAGCTGCAAGTGTGAACTTGTAGTAGTTTTACTACCTCATTAAAACAAACTCCTGACAAAAACCCAAGAAATAGGAAAGTGAAAAATAAAATAGGGAAGCGAGAGAGGAAGAGAATATCATCATTAGATCCAACATCACCGATAGGTCTGGATTTACCCAAAACTTACACAACCTCTTGACTTTCTATTCATATTAACAATAAATTTCTTTTTGTGTTATTAATTTGGGTTTCTGTCATCTTACAACAAGAGATTCCTGACTGACATATTCTTTTTTTTTTAAAGATTAATTTTTATTTATACATACAAGCTGGGGTACAGGCCAGAGGCGTGGGGCGGCAAGAAGGTTCACCAGAGACAGAGCTAGACGGAGCGGGTGGCAGAACAGGCAGATCAGAAATACACTGCTGAGGGGAGCAGCGGGCAAGGCAGGAGAGGTCTGCCGCACCATGTGGGATTCTCCCCGGCCGGGCGCCGAACTTGAGTCACCGCTGCCAACAGCTCCACAGCGCAGCGCTTAATCGCTGCGCCACCGGGGAGGCCCTGACTTATTCTTCTTGTACTTTTATTTTCCTAAATGTTATTATGAATATATATTAATAACCAAACATCAATACTTTCTTTTTTAACATATAGGCAAATCTAGGGGCCTCTCTGGTGGCGCAAGGGGTTAAGTCTCAGCACTATGAAGCTATACACAGCCTACAATTTTGATCCCCTGCCAGGGAGCTTCCCACATGGTGCAGCAGTCCTCTCCTGTCTTGCCTACTGCTCCCCTCAGCAGTATATTTCAGTCATCTGCCTGTTCTGCTCCCCAATTCTACCTGTGGTGAATCCTCTCACCCGCCTACACCTCTGGTCTACACCCGAGCTCTTGTATGCATAAATTAATCTTAAAAAAAAAAGATATAGGCAAATCTGAAATAATGGTTATAGTAGTGACTCTACCATTCTAACAAGCCCATTGCATCTTTTTCTTACTTCTAGTCATAGCATCCCATTAGTGTATTTCTTATACATTCCTCAAAAGCATCAATGGGATAAACCATTCCCAAGCAGATAGGGAATAGCCACATAAATTTGCAAATTAGAGAGCCATGGTATGAGAGTCTAAGGGGTTGTCTGGCTCATCCTAGGCTCCAGTCTTTAAAGACGTAAGCCTTATTTTTTTTTAATGTAACATAAATGCCAACCACAAATGTCACCCAAAAAGATCATCAGAAAGTCAAGAGTAAAATGGGCCTTCCTGGTGGTGCAGTGGTTAAGCACTGCTCTGTGAAGCTGTCAGCAGTGGCGACGTGAGTTCAATGCCCAGCCAGGGAGATTCCCACATGGCATGGCAGACCTCTCCTGCCTTGCCCGCTGCTCCCCTCAACAGTGTATTTCTGTCGAGCTGCCTGTTCTGCTCCCCACTCTGTCTCTGGTGAAACCTCTCGCCGCCCCACGCTTCCAGCTTGTACCCCAGCTTGTATGTATAAATAAATAAACCTTTAAAAAAAAAAGTCAAGAGTAATGTCAGAGTCTCAAGTTCTACAAATTAAATGAAGGAAAACAGACTAATTTAAAAAATTGTCCTCTATTACTATTTCAAGTCTGTTTTTCAATTCATAGAGGACCAGACTGGAGAAAACTAGCCAAGTTCACAAGGATGTTTGGAAAATATGACATCGAGTGGCAGACCTCTCCTGCCTCGCCTGCTGCTCCCCTCAGCAGTGTGTTTCTGTTGATTTGCCTGTTCTGCTTCCCACTCCGTCTCTGGTGAGCCCTCTTGCTGCCCGATGCCTCTAGCTTGTACCCCAGCTTGTATGCATAAATAAATAAATCTTTATATATATATATATATATATATATATATATATATATATATATGACATCAACAGGTATATATGGCACAGAACCCAAGATAATAAGCAGGTGGTTCTAAAAACCTTATCATTTATTACAAATAATCACACTGAATGTTCTACGTTACATTGCAAAATAAAAAAAAAAAGGAAGATCTAATGTTTTTGTAAGGAAAGAGACAACCCTACAAATCTGTACTGAAAGAGAAAAACGTTCAAATACCTCTAACATGGTCATGCCATGTATAATTGAACCACAACTAAATTAAGCAATTATCATGAAAGAAGAAATTTATGAACTTTCTGTGTTAAGAATCAACTGGTCTATTTCAAAAATCAATTTGGTAATATGTACTAAGATTTTTTTTAATATGTGTAACTTTTGGTCTGGTAATTCCATTTACAGGACCTGTTCCTTGGGAAATAAGCTAAATTAGAAAAAAAAAAAACCTTTCAGTACAAAGATACCCAATTCCTTGAATAATTATAATTAATCTAGCTGTTCCAACAAGAGAAGAAAACAACTGACTAGGAAATTGATATCCCATCAATGTCAAACTTAATAAACAATTGAGCTGAATTCAACTCTGCTGCACAAGTCAATAAAACATGGATAATTGATAAACATGGTTTTTGAAAGTTCATGTTCATTATTCAATAGAAACATAAAAGATGTATTTATGCTGACATTAAAACTAAATAGTCTTCTTGAACTTTAGTTCCTATAGCACTTTCAATACAGTTTCCTTGGTTGGTTGACTTTCAATTGTTCATTTTGAGCTTTTTTTTTTTTTTTAGTTCAGACTAACAAGGTAAGAGGAAGAGGAAAACTATTTCAGAAATGTTTTAAGTATATACAATAAGCAGAAATGCACTTGTTTGGTCAAGTCAGCCTAACAGTGGTGCTACAGGGTAGTAATCATAGAAAACTCAAAAAAATTAGAATCTAAGCAACCGTCACTGAAAAGGCAGAAATTAAGCCTAAATGTCTAACCTGCAGCTTCCTTCTCTAAAGAGGGCCTGGCATTGCTTTTCAACAACTAAAGTGACACCTAGTGTTAAACAAGAAAAGTCAGTCAGTTCTCAAGCTCAGAGTCCCAGGAAGTTTGATTTACTTTACATCCTTCTCTCAAGGGTTAGTGAAAATGAGCCCACTTCGGCTTCTTTTATTTCAAAAATATTGAAGAAACTTGTACCAGAGATATTAAAATCACCAGCACTGACACAACATCAAGAATCATAGAGAAACATAACTCTTTCGTAACAAGCAGGAAATACATACTGGAGATCTACTTGCAAATTCAATTTAAAGGTAGATAAAAATCATTGATATAATTTGGTTCAAGAAAATTCCTTCAATAAAACATTTATTAAATCATGACAAATCTTTCCACCAAAACTCAATGTAACTCAAAAGTTAAAATACTTAATGATATAGGAGAAATGTTATAATGATTTCCTGCTAAGTAGAGTAAAAATGAACTGTAAAACAGCACATAGAGATTTTGTGACATAATTAAAAACACATATACCCGTACATGAAACCCTTAAAGTTAAGAGTAATAGTGCCTACCTTTAACGACAGGGCTAAGGATGATTTTCTATTCTCTATTTTGTAAATATTTGTTGCCTTTGCAATAAAAATACAATTTAAATTTGTTTACCTAAGGCAAAAATCTACATAGTAAATAAATTGAGCAACATTGTATCATCATAAAATAGATAAAATTATACCTGCTTTTTGCTAAAATTAAGGGGAAATTATTCATAAAACTGGGTAGGAAGAAAATATATCAAATTCATAAAATAAATCAGATTGTTTCTTGCTTCATCATCTTAGGATAGCTGAATCTCTTCAAACACTCTCCCTCCCTTCTAGGTTAGCAAATACTGGAGCCACATTACCATGTCTTTGGTGTGAGGAGCAAAATGAAAATGTGTCTCTCAAATCACAGTAGGAAGCAGTGATGGCTATGAAATCTGAAAAATGCATGCCTCATCAGACTGCATGCAAAATCAAATGTTTTATCTTCTCTGCTGCCCAAATGCAGTAAATGTACTATATCTGGCATTAGATTGAGACCTCCGTAAAGCATTATAGCCCTGGCACTTAGCACCACACTGTAAAATTCAGAGCCTGGTACCTGAGTGAATGTTTTAGCAAAGACTCTTCTGCTGTACTAGATCCATTTAGATGTCGTATCTTGCTCAGACACTTTTCAGTTGACAGCGTAGCTAGGAACTGACTATACTGGACTCCAGAGGCAACAGACCCAGACCTAAATCAAGCTCTGCCACTTTGTAAAATCTTCAACAAATTCCTTAACATCACAAGCCCGATCTCAAATCTGAACAATGATGGTAATCACAATACTTACTATGGAAGAGATGAGCATTAAACAAAATTATACTATGAAAATATATGGACACAGGAGAAGCTTCGGAAGTGTTATTTACTACTATGTTGCTATGCAAGCTGGAATTAGTGTTTCGCCTCATGTGTCATACAAGCAACTCCCAATTGAAACCCTGATTTGTATCCCACATCTCTTGCCTTGCCCATTTTTCCAGTTTCGCCCAGGTTTACCAATCTCCTCACTTCCATGCCTCCTCATTTCACACAGAATGGAACCTTTCAAGATATCAAGCTCTTAACTTTTCTGAAAAATAGCAGTTCCCAGGGATTGACCATCAATCAATAATTAGCATAGGCAGAGTTCCACTACTGGGGGGACATTCTGGCCCTGTTGGACCCACTCAAAGCTACATATTGTGAATTATACTCTATTCCAGGTTTCAGCTTCATAGTTTTGTGCTAATAAAAGTCATTTGAGCTGACTTATCCAAATTTTTTCATGTTATATTGCCATCCTGAGGACTCTTGTCATCTCTAGTTTGCTTTGTATAAATTTTACCTTAAAATTTTACAGTCATATCAGGCATGAGTCTACTATAATTAATATGAGATTTTTTTTTTAAAACCAAGGGTGAATCATTGTTTTATCAGTGTTCTTTAAGTTGGAGGGTGCGGGATGAGGAACACTGGATTAAACTAACCTGGTTTAATCCAAATATAGAAGTTAAAATTTTCAGGATGAAGTCTAGAATACTACAGGGTTAAATTCAAATTATTATATGATAAGCAAAGCTAATGTTTTCTAGCCAACAAAAAGACTACAAAAGCCAATCACAATTATTAATATGAAATTACACACCACTAACATGGTTATGTAAACTAGTAATAAAAAAAGTGAGATTCCATTTTTTTCCTTTAAAAAAAGAGAATTAGAAAAGGCAAAACAAAAAAAAATTAAGAAGAAAAGAAACCAAGATATATAAAAGGTAACTGGGGACCTCCCTGGTGGTCTAGAGGTTAGATCTCAGTGCTATCACCAAAACAGCCCACTGAAGCGGCCTGGGTTTGATCCCTGGCCAGGGAGCTAACCTACATGGCCCAGCAGACCTCTTCTGTCTCAATCATTGCCCCCCTTAGCAGTGTATTTCAGTAGATCTGGCTGTTCTGCTCCCCAATCTGTCTCTGGTGAATCCTCTTACTCCCTGCACCTCTGGCCTACACCCCAGTTCTTCTACCAAAAATAAATAAAGGTAATTGTATGAAAGTAATTGCTTCCAAAATTTTTAAATATCTAATCAGAAGAATTATATTATGGGACTTGAGTATGTGTTCATAGAACCATTACCAATAATATTTAGGAAACCAAAACATTTGAAAATGGTAACAGAAGATTAAAAATTGGCAAAGGTTTTAAGTTTCAAAAAGTGGTAATTGCAGATGGATGAACTTGATATCAATAGCTAATAATGTTTCAGAAAAGGTTATTAAAGAGGTGGTATGTGAAATAAATTTTCAGACGAGAAGAACAAATTAATGGTTATCAGAAGAGAAGGGGTAATAGGGGTAGATATATCAGGGAAAAGGGGTCAATTGTATGATTAAGGATGGAATTAAACTTTCAGCAGTGAATTTAGTGTAGTAGATACAGATGTTGATTCACAATGATGTACAACTAAAACCTGTGTTATAAAACAATATCACATTAATAAAACAAATGTTAAGAGATGGTTTATGAACATTAAAAAAGCAATCACTAGTTAATAAGCATATGTTCTCTAAATATAGGCCATAACAAGCAGCTGTTCTTTTGGCTTTTGTTTGTTTTGTAAGGATACCAGCGAGCTATAGTAAGTTGGAAATCAGGATCCTTGAGTTTGTGTGACCCTAGGCAACTCATTTCATCTAACACTAAATATCGCAATAGTGTTTTCTCTGTAAGAGACTAAGCTTAGTCTCTTGGCTTAGTCTCTTTGGTTAGAAAGTTTCCGTGGTGAAATAAAGTGCAGAAACTGTTGGGTAAAGATGGGTAGGTTTCAGGGCCTCCCCAGTGGCGCAGTGGTTAGGCGCTGCTCTGTGGAGCTGTCGGCAGCAGCGATGCAAGTTCGATGCCCAGCCGGGGAGATTCCCACATGGTGCAGCAGACCTCTCCTGCCTCGCCCGCTGCTCCTCTCAGCAGTGTGTTTCCAGCGAGCTGCCTGTTCTGCTCCCCACTCTGTCTCTGGTGAACCCTCTCACCACCCCACACCTCTGGCCTGTACCCCAGCTTGTATGCATAAATAAATAAATCTTTTTTAAAAAAAAAGAAGGGTAGGTTTCATTGTTGCAGAACTTCTGAGAATCTTTAAAAAGTTCACGTACATTGTCACTTTCCAAAAGTGAGCTCTAGTGTGCCATGTTTCCCAACTTGATTGCATTGCATTCCAGGTCATTTCATAGGACTGGGCTTCTGTAGATTCTGAGAAATACAATGCTGCAAGTCCCCTTTAGTTCTAACAATTTATGTCTATACATGGCTAATTATAAACTATTAAAATCACTATTACTATTAAATTCTTTAGTTTAGAAATGCCATGTCAATATTTCATGCAAAAAATACAAAAGGAATAAAAACCAAAATATACCATATTTTTGAACTCTGGAAGTGATACATTAAGTGGTTCAAAATCCAATTTCAAACTAAATTTTAAAGTAACTCTAGATTGAATTAAGTTTATGATCCTATTAGTTTTGTTTCAGGAGCTATTAAAGTATATCTCCTGACGGGCTATAACTCATTCCATTTAAATTGCATGTTAATTCATTTAGAAAAAGAAGCAGGAGGACAAAGGGTGGGGGATGAAGGGAGATCAGTCCCTTTATAATTTAGTTAAGTAATCCTGCATCCTTAATTTGATGAGAAAACCCTTTTAACTTTACCCCTTATTTGAAAGGAACCCTGAGATATGTTCCAGATACAGCACAGAAAGAATAAGTTATAACAAATGCAGTATTATTCTATAAAAAGCATCTTTTAGTCATATTTGAATTATTAATGTGTACTTTAAATTTAATTAACAAAAACTTTATAGTACTGAACTTCTAAGGCAAATTAACATTTATGACCTATGTAGGTCATTATGTTCTGCAAATATCAATCTATTTAAAAAACAATAGGCTTCTCCTCTTCTTCCCATATCCTACTTCCAGTTTCCTTGACTCTCACTTAAGATCTCCAGGGATGTGCAATTCCTCAAGCCTTCAGCTTACTCAGTCAAATAAACTCTTAGGAGAAGGTAATATTTTCACTCTTATCCTACTTAAATTCCAAACTCCCACATCTATTTACCCAGTATTTTAAAAATATGTTCACTTCTTTGAGATAGGTATTAAACTGGTTAGTGCATGGAAGAAACTATAGTCTTTTATACATAATACATGCTAATTCATTCATGTCTTCTTTTATTAAAAGTCTACTAATTACTTAATCCATTTCTAAATTTTATACTTTCATAAATATGCATATGTGTGTGTATATGTGGCACCAACTCTGTGTCAGGCGAGGGGGTTGAGTCACTGCCCTAATGGACTCTGCAGCTCTTTTCCTATAATTATATTGAACAGTTGACTCTGGGACAGGGGCTTGAACTGCATGGGCTCGCAAGTGTTTCGTTTCGTTTTGTTTTGTTTCAATAAATACAGGATGGTACCATAAATGTATTTTCTCCTTTTTAT
This sequence comes from Scalopus aquaticus, assembly GCA_004024925.1. Taxonomy (NCBI): domain Eukaryota; kingdom Metazoa; phylum Chordata; class Mammalia; order Eulipotyphla; family Talpidae; genus Scalopus; species Scalopus aquaticus. Next base: position 46,169 of record PVIJ01004897.1, on the reverse strand, counting down.
GATTTTCTTGATAGATTTTCTTTTCCCTGGGTTATTTTTAAGAATATATAGTACATATATCATACAAAGTATATATTGATTGACTATTAATGTTATTGCTTCAGGTCAACGGCGGACTATTTATTAGTAGTTAAGATTCTAAAGAGTTGAAAGTGACACACAGTGGGACATCACTAAGAAGGGGGCAGAGGAGGCTCCTTGTCTCACTCCCAAAAGGAACAATTGACAAAGAGCCAAAGGGACACAGTGCTGAGAGAGTGCCACGGCTCAAGGAAACCTATGCAGCCCTTGGGACACCGGAGAGCAACAGACTGCAATAGCAGATGTAAAGGAGCTTCCCACTTCCTTAGCTGGGAGATGGGTAGAACAAGAGACCTGGAGTCTGCGGTCCGGGGTGGGGGTCGTGAAAAGCAAGGGCTGCTAGTTCAGCCAAAGGCACTGGAGAGGGAAGGGTGGAAATAATGGAGGTACACATTCCTAAAAGAGGAGACTAAAAGGGAAAAGTTAGGGTCCCCACACAGGCTGGGTCCCCACTAAGAAAAGAAACAAGAAGTGCTCCAGGTTATATTCTCCCCTCCTATCTCTTGAGGTTAGCACTGGAGTGCACAGACTGCTGAGTCTCAGGTGTAGAATCCCAGAGAGAAGGGATTCAGCACTGCCACAAACACTAACCAGTCACTCTTCTCTCCAGCACATTATCACCAGCAGCCAGGCCCCTGTGGGACATGGCCCAACCTCGCTGACTCAGCAACTGCAAATAAAAACAGGTCTTGGAGGCTATAGAACCCTGCACAGGATGAAAAGTAATCAAATCACCAAATCATGGAGCCACCTGTGGGAAAGTAAAAGTTGCTCAACTCTCTAAGTTACTGCCATAGGTATCTGATAATAGGAAATTTAAAGTAGCACTATGGGCAAACAATATAATGCACAGCAACTAAAAATCTCAAGGGAATATTACATCACAAAGACAAATCTCTAGAATTCAGCCACAAAGACATGGAAGATTATATCTCCTTATCAAAGTTGCCATAAAAAAGAAACAAATAACAATGATGTAAAATATACAAATATAAATTTTAAAATATTAAAGAAAAAAGAAACAAGAAAATTCAGAAAGGCAAGCCAAAGTGACATAAAAGAACTCAGAAAAAGTAATCAGAGATAACAAAATACAGAAAACAATCAGCTCACAAATAAAATTAATGAACAGAAGGTAGAAATTAAAATTTTAGATCAAAAAATAAGAGAGGAAGCAGCAAGATGGTGACAGAAGGAAGAATTCCTCCTCCCTTTACTCACAGCTAGGCTACAGCAGAACAAAGCCAAAACACCTGAAGGAAAAAGACTATTACAGCACATACTCAAAGCAGCAGTCTGGTGGAAAGGGGCCCACATCAAGCTGCAAACAGCCTCCAGCAAAGAGCACAGATGCTATAGGCCCTGACAGAACCGGCAAGTGACAAAGATGACCCCAGCAAGCAGTACAGAGTGGTAGGCTCAGGCAAGCAGCAGAACAGGGACAGGCAAGTGGTTCAGAAGCAGCTGACTGTGATGGCAGCCACAGCAGGGACTGGTCCCCAGTGGCTGCAACACTTGGAGAAGTGACCCAAGAGGACACTACATGGGGACACGGTCTTGCAGTTGAGGAGTGGGACATGAGCATCATCATGGACAGAGGACGCCAGCACAGACTGCAACAGGATTGACTCTGAGGAGACTCTCCCTTCATCAAAAAGAATATGGGTGGAGAGGAGCTTGGGTACTGTGGTCTGAGCAGCAGACATAAATGAAACTGTTGCTCAGCTAGAGGCTCTGGGGAGGAGGGAGTGGAGGCTGTGTGGAGGCCCATACCCTGAAAGGAATGGAAAACACTGTGGAGGAGTTTGAGTGCTCCACACAGGCTGCAGAGATAACAGTAGAAGAGGCATTCTGATTTGCAGTCCCTCTTCCCACTCCCTGCGACTGGTGCTGACTCATGAAATGCACTGAGAGCAAATAAACTGGCAAGTCAGCTCCCAGACTTCAAACTATACCACAAAGCTATTGTAACCCAAATAGTATTATACTGGAATAAAAATATTCACACAGATCAATGGAAGGCAATTGAGAACCTAGAAATAAACCCACATTTAAGTTTTTTTTTAAATTTATACATACAAGCTGGGGTACAGGCCAGAGGCGTGGGGCGGCGAGAGGGTTCACCAGAGACAGAGTGGGGAGCAGAACAGGTAGATCAGAAATACACTGCTGAGGGGAGCAGCGGGCAAGACAGGAGAGGTATGCCGCACCATGTGGGATTCTCTCTGGCCGGGTGTCGAACTCGCGTTGCCACTGCTGACAGCTCCACAGCACAGCACTTAACCGCTGCGCCACCAGGGAGGCCCTAAACCCACATTTATATGGACAGTTAACACATGACAAAGGAGAAAAGAGTACAATGGAAACTTCAAGAATTTTTTCATTATACAAGAGTATAACGGGAAAACTGGACAGCCACATGCAAAAGATGAAAGTAGACCACTATCTCACAGCATACACAAAAATGAATGCAGAATAGATTAAAGACTTGGATGTAAGCCCAGAAACCATAAAATACATAGAAGAACACTTAGGCAAAAAACAATAACAACAAAAAACTCCATGACATTGACTTCAGAGATGTCCTTAGGCACTTGACTCAAATAACAAGGGAAACAAAAGCAAAAATAAACAAATGGAACTACATAGAGCTACCAAGTTTCTTCCCAGTGAAATCAATTGAATCAATAAGATACCCTACTGAATAGGAGAATATAGCTGTGTATCATACATCTGACAAGGGGTTAATATCCAAGATCTATAAAGAACTCATCTAATTCAACAAGAAAACAGAGTATCAAAAAAGGGACAGAAGAGCTTAATAGTCACTTTTCCAAAGAAAATATACAGATGGCCAAAAGGTACATAACAAAAATGTTCATCATCACTTACCATCAGGGAAATGCAAATCAAAACCACAATGAGATATCACTTCACACCTATGAGAATAGTTCATATCAAAAAGATCAGAAACCACAAGTGCTGGCAAGGATATGGAGAAAAAGAAATTCTTGCACACTGTTGGTGGGAATGTAGACAGGTCCAGTCCCTCTGGAAAAACAGTATGCAGTGTTCTCAAAATATTAAAAATAGATTTACCATATCATTCAGCAATTCCACTCCTCAGCGTCTCTCCAAAGAATACAGAAACACTCATTCAAGGAATGTTTGCACTCCTACGTTCACTACAACACAATTTGCAATTGCCTAGTTATGGAAACAACCTAAGTGCCCAAAGAAAGATGAGAAAATAAAGATGTGGTGTACATACACAATGGAATACAACTTAGCTATTTCTTGAAAATATTGAAATCTTGCCATTTCAGACAATATGATAGAACTGATTATGCTAAATGAAATAAGTCAGAAGGAGAGAGACAAATACAAAATTATTCACTCATATGTGGAATACAAAGAAACAAAACTAGCCAAAACAAGCCCTAGAAATTGTACTACAGAATTGAAGCTACCATTTGGGGATGGGAGGGGAGGGAGCAAACTGGGGAGGGGGCTCAATGGTCTATGGTGGAGGAGTATGGGTGCTTAGGTGGTGGATGTGGTGTAATAACATACATTTGAATATGAACCTATACCCCTAAATCACGTATGGTATTGTAAATCTTTGTTACCGCAATACAAATGACACAATTAACAAGAAAGAAAACTGTATTTTTGCAGCCCAGAGAAATTTGACAGTTTAGAAAGTTCCTTTAAAACAATCACTTTTATTCCATATATTCAATTTTTAAAGATTTCTCTATTGAAATATCCTTTCTTCCATGGAACTGTTCCCTTCACCATTCTTTATTTTAATAAACTGTTAGTTTCTACCTTACATGCATTTGCAAAAGTATTTTACCTTCCTTCCCTTTTCTATCTTAAAGACCGCCTGAAAATTATTGTATTTTTCAGAGTGCCTAGTCATAGGTTCTCAACTGAGTTCTAAGAAAGTTCATTCACACTTAATCTCTTGAACTAAACCCCATAATTACTTTTAACAGCACACTTTTCCCTCTAGGGGGAGCACAAGACACCTTTCACTTGATCACTAAAGAACTCTTTGTGGGTCAGGATGAAAGAATCCTCAGATATATAACTAGACCATTAACAGAATATAAATTTTAAGAGATTAGGTGTGAAAAATGAGTGAGATTGTTTGTAGCTTTCATGTGTAGTATAAATAAAATTTGGAAGAAAAAAATAGATTTTCTTGCAACTGTTTTCTGTGTGGTAACAATCATTTGATGCTTCTCCCCCTCTCTTGCACATGGTAGATAAACACTTGGCCAAGGACTACCCATCTTTGGGAGCCAAGAAAGAATGACGGAGGACTTAAGAAAAGCAACAGTAAGAGGTATACAGAAGGTAACTTAGACCTTTCTCCTACTCCAGGTAAAAATGCTTCATCCTGCTTGCTTCACTGAGTAAAGAAATCACATAGTAGACATGGCCCTAAATTCCAGCTAGTATTAAGAATCGTTGGTCCCTAAGCCGTCTATTCATTTAACCATTGGGAAATCCCCCCAGTACTAACTTAATAACACTAATATTCTGATACTGTTCACATACCAATATGGTTAATAAGAGGCAAAACTGACAGAATGATCCTCTTTCCTGAAATAATGAAAATAAGCACTAGAAAGACAAACTCATTTGCTTTATGTTACAAATATAATTAGTTGTGAACAAATATCAGAATCAGTATGATCTGTAATAATTTAATAATTACATTATTTCAACATGAATTCTAATTTTCAGTAAAATTTTAACAAAAAATAAGTTATTTGAAACAAATTAGAATATCAAGCTAGAGAAAATTGATTATTTTTACAGATGATGGAGAGTATTTGTGTTGTGTGGGGGGTTTTGTTTTATCTTTTTTCTGAAAACAATAACAAGACTGACTATATCACTCAATTTAAGTGAAAGAATTCTCTTTAAAAGTTTGGCTGGCAAGTTTCCCTAAAATTATGAGATCACATTTCTAAAGAGGAATACTTTTGTCTTAATGCCACATATCAATAGCTCTAAAAAAGAGGTGAAAGTTTCTGAAGGTGAAAGTGTAAGTGCTTATTTTTATGCAAATTATTTCTTTTTAATAGGTTTACTTTTCATTTAGAAACAGGACCAATTTTTTTTTCTTAATTTCATTCCAAATGTAAATGTTTGAGCTGGGACTAGATCAAACTAAACAGCTTCTATACAGTGAAAGAAACCATAACTGAAAGAAAAAGACAACCAACTGAATGGGAGAAAATATTTGCACACCACACATCTGACAAAAGACTGATATCAAAGATATACAAAGAACTCATAAAACTACAAAAACAAAATAACCCAATTTAAAAATGAGCAAAAGAACAAAACAGACACTTCCAAAGAAGGCAATAAAATGGCCAACAGGCTCCTGAAAAAATGTTTACAATCACTTATTTTTAGAGAAATGCAAATTCAAGACCACAGTTAGAGACAATCTCACACCTGTGAGAATGTTCCTATGGAAAAGACCAGAAACAACAAGTGTTGGCAAGGATGTGGAGAAAAGGGAACCCTCCCACACTGCTGGTAGGACTGCAAACTGGCCCAGTCCTTATGGAAAGTAGCATGGAAGTGTGTCAAGATATTAAAAATGGATCTGCCATTCAATCCAGTAATTCCACTCCTAGGCATCTACCCAAAAAATTCAAAAGGAAATTGTTTATAAATACTCATAAATAAATAAACTTATGTTTATTGCAGTGCTATTTACTATAGCTAAAGGATGGTAACAACCTAAGTGTTCCAACACAGTGGAGTGGGTCAACAAGATGTGGTATATATGCTCATCGATCAAAAAAGATAAACTCATGTCATTCGTGGCAGCATGAATGGAGCTTGAAGAAACAATGCTAGATGAAAAAGGTCTGGAGAAAGATAAATACAGGATGGTTGCTCACTAGCATGTGGAATACAAAGTAACTAAACTAATAGTCAGATAAAGACAAACCTAAAAATTAACCTTGATAGCTGACTACAGAACTGAAGCACCAGCGAGGAGGAAGAAGAGGAGGTGAAAGAACAAAAAAGGATGGAAGCACAATGGCCTATGGTGATAGAATATGGGTGAGCTAGTGCTGGGTGCACTAATGTGCACCTGATGGGGGTATCCCAACATTACCTCATTTAAAAAATATACAAAAATAAGTTAAAAAAACTAATTTAAAACTTTGGAGTTGAGACAAAAATACACCCTCCTAACATAAAAACATACATATGTGTGCAGGTGAACATGCATCCACATTATTATTTTGAGCATAAATCTTATTCCTTTATGAATTTGTTAAAACTTCTCTTTTCCCTTACATGCCCTCTTCTCCCTTCATAGTTAGATTCAAAATAGGTCGGGAATGGTGAGAGGCAAAGGCTAGGTGGAGGTAGGAGAAAGATTGTTGTAAAGGAGAAAAAGAGGGTTTGCAGAAAGTTGGACAAAAAGACGAGAGTAAAAGCTATCTAATCACGTTGGATTCCTTTATTACCTGCTCCATCATAATTTTAAGTGACTATAATCCTATCAAAATGTCCTCCAGGCACAGCAATACATTTCAGAAGGCACATCAGTAAAGTAAATAGCTACTCAGGTTGCTTCCAATGTCATGGTTGTAAAACAAATGCAAGTGAAAACTGGGTTTCATTCTTTTTTTTTTTAAAGATTTATTTTTTGTTTATGCATACCAACTGGGGTGCAGGCCAGAGGCGTGGGACAACGAGAGGGTTCACCAGAGACAGAGCGGGGAGCAGAACAGGCAGATCAGAAGTACACTGCTGAGGGGAGCAGCGGGCGAGGCAGGAGAGGTCTGCCGCGCCATGTGGGATTCTCCCTGGCCGGGCATCGAACTCGCGTCACCGCTGCCGACAGCTCCACAGTGCAGCGCTTAACCGCTGCGCCACCGGGGAGGCCCCGGGTTTCATTCTTATATTTGAACCCCAATATCATGTGTGTGATCTATAACTGTCATGACATCACCACCGGTACCAGCTTGTCTAGATTAATAATTCATAGACTCAGAAAATTTCTGCTTTGGGCGAAGAGTTAACCCAATGTTCCTACTGCAGCAACAAGAAAATAGAATGGATAAATTACACAAAGCTACTTTAAAAAATGCAAAGTGGCATGGGACCAGTGGAAACTAGAGGAAGTGAAAATCCATATTAGCGAAAGTCTTTCTACACTGAGCTGCCACCACCTTCTATTGCCTTGTGATGAGTAGGAGAAGAGTGCTCTTTCTGGATTAGGAAGAGAGGAAAATGAAACAAGTCAAGTTTCTGAAAATCAAATGGACTGAATGCAAACTTGAAGTATCAAAATTGAGGGTAATTTTTCCCCCAAAGACTCCTGCTGAATTCTGGCACTACAAGTAGGAGACTGAGGAGCTTAATGGTTTGAAATGCAGAGTGAAATTTCCTAAAATCTCATGATGCTTATAAAACAAAGACTGATTGTAGATGGGTTCTGCTTCAAACATATTAAGAAATTGGATGTTAATATAATACTAGTAGGGGATAAATTATCACTCTTTGTTGGGAACTAGTAAAATAAATACACATGCACTGTGACCCAAGAATTCTACTCAGTATTTACCCAAAGGAGATGCAATATATCTAACCAAAGATATGTACAAGAATATTTATAGAAATTATCTGTAATAGCCAAAATTGAGAGGAAACCCTGGAAAAATTAATAAGTATTAGTATATTTACACATTATTTTAATACACAGCAAATAAAAAGAACAAATTTCCATCATTTGCACCAAGATGAGGGAAACTTGGACAAAATGTTGAGGAAAGAAGTCCAAAAAAGAGTATATACTACATGATTTCATTTATATACTGTTCAAAAGTAAACAAAATGAATCTACATACAGGTCAAAATAGGGGTTAGCTTTAGGAAGGTACAGCAGGCAGGAGCATAGCAAACAGCTGGGATACTGAAATTGTTCTATATCAATTTGGTAGCGCTCACTCAGCTAATAACACATACAAAAATTCATGAAGCTGTATGCTTATGTGAAACCTCAATAAAAATATTTTTAAAGCATAGAAACATTTAATTTTAGAACTAAAAAGACTTAGTGATCACCTTTGCCAACTTCTGTTTTACAGATGAGGAAACTAGGTTAAGAAAAATTAAGAAGCTAATTTATGTGCAAGTAATTTATTCATTTGTTCAATTACCAGGTACTTCTTACTTTATTAGGATGCAGGTTAAATGAGACAAACGTTACCTGCTTAGCTAAACAAACAGAACTTAAACAAATAAACTAAAAACTAATGTATAATTGCATGTTGTGATAAATGTTGTAAAGGACAGCCACCATGGGGTGTTTTTAGTAACTAAGACTGGAACCCAGGAGTGTTCTCTTGATTCCAAAACCTTTTTCCATAAAATGTGAACTTTTAGAAAACTAGAAGCAAATTATAACTCTACATGAATTCATTTCTCCAGATTTCAAGAACTTTAACTGTAAATTACAAACCAAACAAATAAATTTAAAGGGATGACTCCCAAGACTGCCAAAAAAGACTCAATTTCAGCAAGAAAGGCACTGCTAAAATTACTTATACTTGAAATCTTATTCCCATATATTAAACTTCAGACCCTAGGTTTGCAAGTTTTAAGGCCTAGCAATCATCTCTCAAGCACTTTCCCTTAGCAGAACAACCTCCAATGCCTACTGGATATTTTTGTGAATCCATGCTTATAAATTAGTTAACTTAGAAAACAGAACCGAGTCAGATCAGTCTAAAGATAACCAAGATTATCTGCAATAGACTTTAAAGATACAACAGATCTGATTTCTTAACCAATTCACAGTCTATTACTTTTGGGGGTTTGTGTTGAAGGACGCCAGCTACTTACTGCTCATATCTGTCTGGGGAGATTGCCTCTCCTGAAGGCTGGTACAATTTTTCTGCAACAGAACAAAAATCATTGGTAACATCAGTTTCTTTGATTTGAACAAGAGCAACTTTAATACCACTCTTAAGTTTGGTTCCCTGAGAGATAAACCTCGAGACAAGAATTTGAATGAATGCATTTCATTTGAGAACTCACCCTAAGAAGCACCAACTGGAGGTGGGTGAAATGAGTGAGAGAGGGAAGGACTGTGCACACCTGGAACAGCGTGGCATCTGCTAGTAGAATAGACCGCGTGTCAGAGGTAGCACACCTGAGAGAGGAGGAGGCTGGGTATTTACTTAGCGGTTCCTATCCATCGTCATATGAGGGATGCTCCTGAGAATTCAGCATCCCAGTGGTTCCAGCCTGCCCTTTGTGGGAATGAGCACATTCTAGCTAGAAAACAGAGGCAAAAAGGGCTTTTTTTTTTTTTTCTTATTTGCTATAAGAAGCTATCTATGTTTAGAGAGATGCTGAGGGCACCAACTGTGCAGGCTTCACATATAACTCAATTAGAGGTACATTAGTGCAAAGGTGTATAGAACAGTCAATTCTTATAAACAAGTATCAGGCATTTGGGGAGAGCACTAGTTAATCAGTTTAGTAGAAATTCAGTAGGAGAGCATCTACTGCACATTAATAAATTTAGAAATTGAAAATCTCTATGAGAATAAAGCTATTTGTTTCTTCACATACTACTTAGGCTATGGACCATCAGTAGGTAGCCTAATCTAAAGATCAAAGGAGTGATTTTTCTCAAAAGGAAGATCATAGGGTCTTATGCTACAAGACTCTTCCTGGACAACTTCAGGAAGTTGTCCATGGTGAATGGTGGTGAGTGAATGGTGAATGGTGAATGGTGGTGATGGTAGTGAATGATGGTGAGTGGTGGTGATGTATGATATCAGGGAATTATATTTTTTTGATATTTTCTATGCTGAGCATTTAATAATTATGGTGAGAAAAAGCATTTCTAAGAACCTTGAATCTCAAATATAGCCTGCATATAGCCTCTACTTGGAAGACTTCCCTGGTCTTTCTGACTTGTATTCAAATAATACCACAACTCCTCATTGAGACTTGGGCAATCTTTGCTAACAAGCATTTCTCCCCCACCTCATGGGGCCTACTCCAGGCATCAGGATGAAGAATCTAGTTCATAAGTGTCCATGAAGAACACAAAGTGTATGCTAGATTAAAAACACCCAATATATTTGCAAGGAGTTTTAAGTAGCACATGTGACCTAGTGTGTCTATCACTTATTATTTTTAATTTAATTAAAGAAAAAAGCTAAAAGAAAGGTAAAGGAATTGCTAATCTTTGCCTTTCTTTAACACAAGGTATTATTTTCTAATACATTTATTTAAGGTTACGAAAAGGAAGGCAGGGCCTCCCTGGTGGCGCAACAGGTTAAGTGCAGCACTATGAAACTATCCAGAGCCACTGCAGTATGAGTTCGATCCTGGGCCAGGGAGATTCCCACATGATGCAGCAGACCTCTCCTGCCTCACCCGCTGCTCCCCTCAGCAATGCACTTCAGTTGTTCTATCTGTTCCGCTCCCCACTCTGCCTCTGGTGAATCCTCTCACCACCCCACACCTCTGGCCTGCACCCCAGCTTGTATGTGTAAATAAATAAATCTAAAACAAAAACAAAAAAAAGCAAAGGAAGGCAAAGACAAACTCCAAGGGACCCTGGAAAGCAGACCATAGATCTGAGATACTCAGGAGGAGCCGGAGAGGAGGAGGGTAGGCATTTGGTGGTGGGAAAACTATGGGACCACACCCGAGGGGACAAACCCTCAGGTTTCACAAATTCTATTGTAAAAAATACAAGAAAAGGAATAATGAAATTAAAAGTTTGCTTTCCTTACAGATTTTTAACTAGATTATTCCATTTAAGATCATATAAATTATATTTTAACACTATAATTCCTTTGTCCCATTTCCTGATTTTTGTTTATGCTGAAGATATGACAATTTACATTCTTTTCCTTAGTCTAGTTTTCACACTTGTGTGATATCCATTTGATATGTAAGTGGGGGCACTGCTCCACTCACCGCAGCTTCCTCATTCCTAGATTCCTAATTTCAGTTTATTGTTTATTTCCGAAGTTAATGGTTAAGCAGTCCGTTTTTCTTTTTTTAAGGGCTCTTGAGTATCAGTAAACCTTAAGATAGCTTTTTATGCTTACCTTCTCTCTTCAGTGTGACATCCTAACTGGGAATAATATACTTACTTCACACTTTCCTCCCTTTAGGGCTACTTTGTAGTCTTTCCCTCCCTTATGTCAGGGCATTAAATGTTGCTGTGAAATAGTCTCAAGCTGGTCTCAAGTTTTGTAAGTTATTTGCTTAGCCTAGAGGATTCAAATTTTTTTTCTTTTATTCTGGAAGTACTGCCATTGAGCATTTTGTATCCACCTTCCTGGTGAAAGAGTGCTGGGTTGGGGGCGGGGTGGGCCTCAAAAAGACAGTGCCCAGTAGAGGACAGGTCACTGTTTATGGGTTCTCACCCACCAGCACAATTGCAAGACCACTCGGGGAACAACAATAGGGTCTATTTAACAAACAGGGGAAACAAAAAGTTTCTTAAGGTCACCAGTGGCTTGCTTCCTCACCCCAGATAGTGTCCAGAATGTCCAGATATCCCAAACAAAAAGCTACTCACCCCACCAGCCAGGGCCTGGAGCTCGTGGCTCGCCAGCAAGCAGGGGCCAGAATCCAACTCACCATAGATGGAGGACCACAGGCAGGGCCGCCGAGATGTCGTTGCAGCAGTTGTCTGAAGGTCGGGATAGGCAGCCCCGGACACTGGGCCAGACAGCAACAGAGGCCACAGCACCAGGAGGTAGTGCTGGGTGATCAACAGCTCTCAGAGTGCCAGAATGCCAGTCAGTCACGCATCAATAGTGCTGGTAGCATTGGCTAGTGCAACTCTTTGGGAGTTGTTGGGCCACACCAACAACAGACAACTCTTTGAGACACCAGGCCTAGGGCCATTGGTGCTCCTTTCTGGGGACGTCAGAGGTAGGCAAAGGGCTCAGCAGCACCCTGGACTTTGCAAAGTTCTTCAGCTTTTCTGAGAAGCTTTTCAGCTTCTCTTCCTTTGGAGGTTGGCTGCTGGAGGCTGCTTACTTCTTCTGCGCGCAGGAACAATCTGAGAGTCCAAATTCAGGAGTTTCCTGGGCTGGCACCTGCCCCGTCTTTGCCTTTCTTTCAGGGTCCCCGACCTGCAAATCTGATTGGACCAGGTTCAATCCCATGGCTGATTGGACCATTTAGCACCAATCAGCTCGTAGCTCCCACCTGATCGTCCATACCACGATCCAGGCACCAAATCCATGGCCTATGCACTGCCTGCCGCTGGAGGGCGCCGCAGTGCTGGAGCTGGCCCAGGGTCTTCATGCCCTGGGGTGATATGGTAGAGGAACCTCGGCCACCAGACATCACTGCCGGGCTCTGCCTGCAGCCCGAGTCCCACTGGGACCACTGGCGGCGGGTGGTAAAATGGCCGCTACCCGCTATAGCTTGCATGCCTGCAAGCAGCTTCCTAAGGCGAGCGCTGGAGCCCCAACTTCAGTGGGGAGGGTGGGGAGAGAGGATGTAGGGCCTCAGCTACAAGCTTGCCTGGTGCTCAATGGCGACGGAGGAGAAAACAGGTCACGAAGCCCATATGCGGGGAGCAGTGTTCTGCAACCATCCCATGCTGGGTAGGGTTAGGGTCGGTTCAGGCAGCTTGAACGAGAACCTTGGCAACCTTGGCGTCATCCCCACGGTCAGCAGGGAGACAGTAGCTTTGGCCCCCCCTGTGAGTCCCTATATGTTCTTTCCTTTCTTAGCTGTTCTCTCTCCACAGCTCTCGGCTGCCCCGCCCCCTGCTTCCACCCTTAAATGCTCAGTCTCCCAGCTCAGGTGCCCCGATAAGGCCCACCTACACCACACTCCAGGTGCCACCATCAAGCACGTGTTTAATAACATGGTGTCGATCGTTGATGTCAATGGCAGGAGGGCTGAAAAAATCTGATCACTTCCATTTACCCTACAGTCAGGAACAAGCTTTTATTATGAGGCAGCAGGAGATACACAGGTAGCAACAACAGCCCTGGCCAGCAGCCCCCAGACTCCAGTTGCAGCAGTGACCCCAGCCCCAAGAGAAGCCATAAGAGGGCCCCCCTCCCCTCCCAGGAGCCCTATTAGCTTTTATGTGATTTATAGACAAAGCTGACACAGGGCCAAGTTTAGGCCTCATTTACGGAAGTATGTTTTGCACATGTGAACTATACATCAAGATTACATATTGTTTACTGCTCTCTGCACTTGCATGATACATCTCAAGGCTACATGTTATCAACTAGGCCACTTATGCTGGAAGGTCACCATGGAAAACAATCTGAGAAAACTGTTTTCCCTCAATATTCATAGCTACTTCCTGCTGAATAGCATGTAGCCCCTACCTGCAGGGGGGAGGAAGGAAACTGTCTCAGCCTGAGAGAGACAAAAATCATCATTTTTACATGCAGTGGTTGAATGTTTGATGCTAAGTAAGAACAAGAACCTACCACAGGAGGATAAGGGTAACTACAGGGCCCCGTTGAGTTAGGAGAACAAACAAAGATCACCATTCTGTAAACCAGAACATGGGCTTAACACCCCTTGAATTCTACAACCTTTTGGAGACAAAGGGGACAAATTAGGTGACTTAAGAAGCAAGGATCAAAGATCAAAAGAAGTAGACATACTCCATTAATCTATCCAAACCCACTAGAAATGTCTTTGTTATAATAGGAGTCCAAGGCCAGGATGTAGTTTTCATTCAGGGGACCCATCTCTGAGTAGCTGCTTCTTTCTGTGTTTTCTTTTTCAGCTGGACTTGGAGCTCAGCTTGAGTGTGTTCTGTTATTCACTTGTAAATACAAGCCTCTAAGTTTCTTTCCCTGTTTTGTGTCCTTTAAGATATGAGGGAGGTGGAGGGAGGGAAGGAAAAGGGCCCAAAATGGAATAGAAAAGAACACAAAGGACCATGGAGATGGTTCACGGGTGAATTGGTGGTGGGCTACCCAAGGGGAATACAAAATGTAAAAGACATAAATAACAATAAAAATACATATTAAAAAAAAGATATGAGAGCAATTTAACTATTTATCCTCCATTAGAAGGTTCCAATTTCTTCATGAACCAAAGAACTTTCTCTAATATTCAGTCTTTACTTCTGTTTGGATATGATAGTTGCTAAACTAGTTATCAGATGTTTTCAGAGATTTCATTTTATACCATATTTAGTAGACTATGGTAGATAAATTTAAAATTTCCTCTTTTTTGTATGTTTTTTTCTAGAGACTTTAAAATCTTGAATGTAGCTAGTTACTCACTCCTCGATGGCATAAGTGATTATCTTTTCAATGGCCTCATTCACTTATTTATAATCTGAGACCCTGCCATAAGGGAAATTTAAACAGTTTAAAAAGAGGGAAAAGGGGAAAGCCCCATAAAGAATAAATTATTTTTATCAATATACAATATTGTTTCCACTGGATAGATAACTGCAGAAAAGCAAAGTAACATAAAAGGATTTCTGTCTTTGTTTCTACCTCAAGAGATATCCAAGCAAAAGATGAGTAGCTAGCTGAACACTGAGCCAGAAGATCATGGACGTTCTACCATGTAGAAAATCAGGAAAATAAAGGACATTAAATATGTGTTCCCACAATTCCTAAAATCGAAGGCTAAGGTATATGGTAATCAGGTGGAAGCTCACTTATGCCAAATGAAGTTCTTAACCCCCAGTAATTTTATACTGAGAGTGATAATTAAGTGTTTAACAGAGACATTTATTTTTATGGCATTATATTTCTTGGGACGCTCAAATATGGCACCTATCTCGAGTACAACTGTGGCTTCATTTTCTCTACTCCTAAGAACTTATCAATATCTATGTTCCTTGCTGTAGACTTCCCATCTCAGAAAGATGACACTCAACTTTCCAGATCCACTTACCTTTATTTTCTGAGATCATTCTTATCATATGTCCTTTTCCATTTAAACCCCAAGAATCATTACTTTCCTTAGTTACAATAAAGGCCCTTAAAGAAGTCCTTCCGAGGGCCACCCTGGTGGCAGGGCTGCCCTGGTGGCACAGTGGTTAAGTGCTGTGCTGTGGAGCTGTCGGCAGTGGCACTGTCAGCAGTGGTGATGAGAGTTCAACGCCCAGCCTGGGAGATTCCTACATGGCGCGGCAGACCTCTCCTGTCTCGCCCGCTGTCCCCTCAGCAGTGTATTTCCATCGATCTGCCTGTTCTGCTCTCCACTCTGTCTCTGATGAACCCTCTTGCCACCCCCACACCTCTGGCCTGTACCTCAGCTTGTATGCATAAATAAATAAATCTTTAAAAAATAATAATAAAAAAAGAAGTCCTTCCCAGGTTATTATAGCTAGGAGTTTGGAAAACAGCCTTAGGATCCTTTATGATGCTATAGGAATGAAAAGACCACATATAAAATGAGTCAAACAGTAGGGCATAGAAAACTTCACTTAAAATGATAATGTATTTCAAAGCTGGATATTTTATTTTTAAATAACATTTAGATACAGATGTCCCAAAGATCCTTGAAGCATTAGCAGAGACCCACCAGAGAGACAAATTAGTACATGTGTGTGTTTCTGCTATTTGACAGCAAGATCCAAGACTGGTTGTATCCAGACATTTTAACTCAGTGCCAGATAATTTGCCATAGAAGCATTGCATTTATTTTATTTGTGGATACTCAGTATAATTTCCCTTAATACCTTCATTCCCATCATCTATGTTATGCAATTATATCACATCAATTATATAATTTCAGGCTAACTTAAACTCATTCTTCACTGCTACAAGTTCTGCTAAAAAGAATTTATGAAATAAGCCTTGTTTAAACTGTTGCCCTCTCTGTTCCCTCCTCTCCCTCCTGTAGTCATTCTCCCTGTGAATTTATTCCATGTGTATATCATGTGAGATAGTTTAACAGAGCTAATAAGACATTGTTTTCATTCATTCATTTCATTCATTCACTTTATTAATGATATCAATAATATTCATTCTGTAAAGTGTAACATACTGGAATTTTAGAAGTACATCTTAATATTTGTCACACTGTATATGCTGAAATACTTTGCTTTTTAAAAAGTTATCAAATATAGACATTGATATTCTGAAGCTAAAAGTTTTTAACAAAGGTCAAATTCTTCCTCTGTCCTAAATAGCACTAACTCAATACCTGTTGTGAAGCCCAAGAAATGGGACTCTAAGAACTCCAGAAAGATGTACATTATCCGGGTGAGAGTAAAGCAGAAGTGATACTACCTCAGTAGAGATGGTTTACTTACACAAACACACACACACACACACACACACACACACACACACACACACACACACACACACACCTCTGTGACTATATTCGCAACACTGTCATTTCATTGTCCCCACTATATTTTCATGCATCGGCGTTCCCACTTTAAGTGCTAAGTCATTCCTGATATGTATGATTTTCATAATATCATAAAGGCTATTATAATCTGTGACTTCTAATTTGTGTATAGAAAAGTTTCTATTAGTAATATAATAGTGCAAATGCATAGTCTGATGGCAGTGCAGTATTTGCCTAAGACCTAGAGCTCCTTCCAAGGATGCTGCATCCCCTAATCAGACCCTACTCTATTCAGGATGGGATCGATAATCCTAGTTGCTCTTTGTGGGACTGCTAAAGAACTGAGTCATTGGCAACTCTTACATATAGATGGACCTGTCCTATTTTAGTCTTGAGACAGGAAAAGAAACCCATAATATCTTCAAAGAGTTTCTGCGCGCAGAGTAAATACCAACTATTGAACAATTCAGAGTTAAGATGAAAAGACTGAGTTCTTGAAAAACTAAACTCCTCCTTTAAAAAATCATATGAATATAAGTCTCAGTAAGATCCTGAGGGACTTGGTCTTAGAATTTGCCTTTGCTTAATTTGATTTTTGCCCTGAACCCACTTTATGAAAGCCTTCAATTCCATATTTGAAGGTGACAGAAACTCCACTCCTTCCTTCATCATGTCTTTCAAAAATAGTATAAAGACTGTAATAGTGCAGCCAGTATTTCAGCAAAAATGACTGCTGGTTAAATCCACAAAAATAATGCATAAAAAGGCAAAACTAAATAAACAAGACAGAACCTTCAAAAAAATTTGTTAAATAAACTGTGCTACAAAACTACATTTGCGGTGACAGTGTCTTGTTTGGCCCCGCCAGGTTTCAGAGGCACTGCATTAATACAAACAGAATCATCTAATGCACTTTTTCAAAACAGTGCTTCTCAGCCAGGGTTAGTGTGTATTCATTCTACTGCTAGATGCCAATGACACTTTAGTTTTCTTTATTGGCAATGCATCCTATACTAAGAGGAAGGCTGGAAACCAAGCAAATGACAAGAGCCAAATCCACTGTGTTACTTCTTTTCATGCTTCTTGGTTAACTCCCCCACACCCAGCTGGAAGCTGCCCCTGTGGTCTCCGGCTCTGTCTCTCCTCTGTCGACTCTCCCGGGAGACTTGCCGCACGGCCTGCAGGATGGCATTCTGCACGATCTGTTTACTGGCGTTCTGCAGCTTCACCTCTTCAGGCTCATTCCCAGGCTGTTCACCTAGCCAAAGGGAGGTGAAGTGAACAAAATTAATTTCTGTAATCGGTATAGAAGAGGTGGGTAGGAAAGGTGGGAGGGAAGGTGAGACTATCAGGGTGCCCTAGAACAGAAGGGCCCAGTGCAGAGCCCTCTGTAGCACTGGCAACTATTATCTCTCGCTTTATCAACAAAATCTCCATTTATTTGCCCCATCATGTTCCTAAATTATATTCTCATCATCCCACAATCCTCTCCTGCTAGCACAGTCATGAAACATAGTCCAGATCAATGAGGACCTCCAGGAAGTCTTTGGAAAGGCATGCATTCGTGTCCCCTAGGCCTTTTGCACCTGCCTCTACCTTCTTCCTGTGTGGGATGCAGACATAAAGCCTTTAGGTGCTGCTGTCATCATATGACAGCATTTAGAAGAAAGCCAACATTCTGGGCAAAATGGGGGGGCTAAGAGGAACTTAGGCATCATTGAACATCTATACCACTACTGGACCATGAACTTCTGCATTTCTTTGAAAGTAAGATAAATAAACTCCTTTTTGTGTGTGATCTACCATTAGTCAGGTTTTATGTTACTTGCAGCCAAATACATTACTAATAAGTATAACCTCATGGGGCCCCCTGGTGGCCTAGGTGTTAAGTCTCAGTGTTACCACATGGTAGCCTGTGTTCGATCCCCTGCCAGAAAGCTGACCCACATGGCACAGCAGACCTCGCCTGTCTCGCCCGCTGCTCCCCTCAGCAGTGTATTTCAGTCAATCTGCCTGTTCTGCTCCCCACTGTCTCTGGTGAATCCTCTCACTGCCCACTCCCCTATACCTCTGACCTACACACCAGTTCTTCTACACAAAAATAAATAAAATCTTAAAATAAAGATGGCCTCATTGGGTCTGAAGAAAAATAAATATATAGATTATTGAGCCCACAGTAAGTTTAACCCACTCTTATAATAGCATCCCATGAAGTGAAGACATTCATTTATCAGAATCTGTCCTCTAAGATCTAGAACAGGGTTGACAAAGTTTTTCTACAGAAGACCAGATAGGAAATATTTTAGGCTCATGAGTCATATAATCTTTGTAACAGCTAATCAACTCTACTCTTGTAGCCTGGAACCAATCATAAATAGTGCATAAATTAATACATATGACTTTATTCCAATATTTTTATTTTCAAAAGTGTTATTTACCAAAATAAATTTAAAAAAAAAAGAGCCCACCAGCCTGCAGTCTAGACTTAGATCATGGGCATAGTTTGCTAACCCTGATCCAGACTGGTGAGGATTTTCTAATTAGAAAACAAGGCAGTTTACCCAAAATTGATTCTTCTCCTTTCTTCATAGTAAAAAACAAGATAAAACCTTGATTTCATTTGGGCAGCCATGTTAGTACGGATAGTTAAGTTCTAATCAATGAGGTGGAAGTGAAGCTTGTTCACTGAAAATGAAAAATATTTTTTTAAAGATTTATTTATGTATGCATACAAGCTGGGGGTGGAGGCCAGAGGTGTGAGGGGTGAGAGGATTCAACAGAGACAGAGTGGGGAGCAGAACAGACGGATCAACGGAAGTACACTGCTGAGGGGAGCAGCAGGTGAGGTAGGAGAGGTCTGCTGCGCCATGTGGGAAGCTCCCTGGCTAGGGATCGAACTAGTGCTGCAGTGGCTGCCCATAGCTTCATTGTGCTGAGACTTAACCCATTGCGCCACCAAGGAGGCCCGAAAAAGATTTTTAAAAGCTGTCAGATAAAAGCCCTTTGCCCCCTGCCCACCCTACTCTCAGCAACTGACAAAATTATGTCATTGTGGGAGCTCCCACTGAACATAAGAACACTTTTTAAATGAAAACCAGTTTTCAGGGATTTGAGAGAAAAGAGAAAGTTCCTGAGACCCTAACAACCTAGAAGCCATCATAGCAGTCCTCAACTGTCTATGTCCAAGCCTCTTACATGTTAGAAAGAATAATATATCTTATTGAAGGCACTATTACACTGGGCTTTCTTTTATTTTGCAGCAAATTCATAACTAACTCATACAATGGCACAATAACCAGGAATCTAACATTTGACTAAAGTAGTTGAAAATTTCAAATTCCACCTGCTTACGTTGATAGTGATGAATAGAATGGGCATCATTCCTTAATCAAAATAATCTTTTCAGCTGTTTCCTCAATACACATATGCTACTACCTTGAAAATATATTTAAAATGCATGGAAGAGTTCACCAGGACTGATTAATTAGCAACAGAACTTATAAATCCATGAGAAAAACATGTAAGAGAATATTGGAATATTGAGTCATTCTGGAAGACCAGGCAGCTCCTATCCCTTTTGATATAATAGTGTCGTTTACTCAGCATTTGTGTCAGTGCCATCTCCTGAGGAATTTACAATTTAACAAACAAGACAAGATGAATCTATTCAAAACTAAAGAATAATACCACCCTTTCCCTGAAATAACAGGATAAAATGTGCACTCTATCTTCACCAAACCAAGAAAAGAAGTTCAGACCTACAGCATACAACAGACTGAGACCCTGAAAGCAGCAACGAAAAATACTTTGAATAGCCTCTGTAGAAAAAGAGTGAACTGTCTTATTAAGAGACACGAGCATGGTATTTGAGAATGTGTGCTTTGAAGTATGTAGGGACTGAATTCAAGTCACTTCTGCAACTTACAGCGACGTGATCTTGAGCAAGTGGCCTCAATTCTCTAAGCCTCTCATCTGTAAAATGGGCAAGTATTACCTATTTCAGGATGGTTGCTAGAGAACTAAGTGATCTAATACCTATTCAACATTCTGTGTGGCTCCTGATGCCTAGGAAGCACTTAGTAGCTAGCCACCCTGTGCAGTGTTTGCATGCTGGTTAAGGCTCGGTAACACAGAAACTCAGAAATAGAATAATTCATACAAGGAAGAGATATTTATTGCTCTGTCGTGTCACCTGGGGCACACTAGTGTATAAGTGAGCTGCTCCACCAAGTTATCTGCAGACTTGACTTCCAGCTGCCTCAATTGCCTGAGTAGGACGGGTTAACCAACATCCCAGCTGGAAATTAAACAAAGAGAAAAATGGCGGATGAGCAATTTCCATTTAAAGAACTGCCACAGAAGCTGCAAGCCTCACTCTACTCGCATTGTAATGGAGTAAACTGAGTCACATGGCCACATGCAGCCACACAGGAGGCTGGAAAATATAGATGCAAGCTGGGCAGCCATATGTCCAACTAAAACTCAGGGAGATTCTAATGCTAAAAAAAGAAGCAATTAAAGATATTTAAAAATTACTTCCACACCATTGAAATTGGAGAGTATTTATTTTCATTAGGTCACATCTGATTTTCAGAGAGTTCTTTGTCTAGCATCATACCATATAGGAGTGTGGACAAATAAAAAAGAAGTTCAAAGGTGCCATGCTTTGTCCTGGAAAGAGCCAAACTAGATGTATATTAACTCTAAATGTCCCTGTTATGCAGCTACTTTTCTGTCTTTGGAGGGGGAAAGGAAGAATCTAGGAATTTAATTCTAAGGAGTTAAGCACTAACCTTCAACAATACAAAGGAAAAAGAAAATCCATTTCAAATTTAGCTGTGGCCTAACATCTGAGCTAAACTGTCACATCCTCAGCCATCTTTTGCAAAAATAAATCGATCAAATAGTCAAACAGTATGTACAAGGCATCTGGAGGACTGTTTGGTGACTGGAAAGGTTGGTTTAACCCTCACCATCATTACAACTTTGTTCTGCTTCACGAATACCTGCCGTGGAGGACGTGGGACAGAAACAGTGGTGGCTGACTGGAACAGAGAAAGAGAGAACTAAAAGTGAAGGGGAAAGACACCTGGCCCACTTCACAGACAACAGAAGCAAAACAAATTTATGCAAACCACAGGTACACACTTGTGTGCTGGGCTCTTTGGCAATCAAAGAAAGAGACTCTCTTCCCTTACTTCTACTTACATGGAGTGTGAAGCAGTTACTATGGCAATGCGTGTGTCATAGACAGACATCATGGAAATATTTAGTGGAGCCTCACATTACAATTCAGAAAGTGGAAGGACTCAATACAGTTCCTGGAACTGGATTATCTAGAAAATGCTCTGCTATTAGAGAGTCTCAACACTCCATCTGCTGCTCCCAACTAACAACCCTCCCTTTCTTCCAGAGTCTCCTCACGTCATGGCACACGCTTACTTGTGTTTCCGCTTATTTATGACTTTCAGGTTTCATGATGATTTAACACATTCTCTCCTCTCTGACGGCATTTCAGCTAAGGTTCTGCTTGCCTGACTCTTAGTATATCTTCATTTGAAATTCTTGAGAAGAAACATGAAAGATTCAGCGTACTCTTGAAAAAAAGCACTTTCTTGACAGACCCCCTCTTAGGCCAGCCATTGAGTGCTCCTGGCTCATTCTGGACTAATCAGCTGTGACCAGAGAAGTTGGGTCAAGAGCTGAGAACTCAGGCCTCCCTGGTGGCCGAGGGGTTAAGTCTCAGGGCTATCACCGATGCCGCCTGAGTTCAATGCCCTGCCAGGGACCTAACCCACATATGGCGCAGCAGTCCTCTCCTGTCTCACCCACTGCTCCCCTTAGCAGTGTCTTTCAGTCAATCTACCTGTTCAGCTCCCCACTCTGTCTCTGATGAATCCTCTTATCCATAACCCCTCCCCATACCTCTGGCCTACATTCCAGGTCTTCTACACAAAAATCAATAAAAAGAGCTGAGAACTCAACTTGTTAGGAGGAAAGAACCACCAAGGCCCCTTTCCCTGACGAGCTTGTGGGCAGAGCAGGCAGAACAGGATTAGCTTCATCCAGTATCATAACCTACTGATGCCCCTAGAGCATTCACTTGAAAGACAGGGTATTTGGGAAGAACCTGGTGGAGCGCCTTTATAAAAGCAAAGTGTGTACAGAGTATTACAATCCAACAGAAGACAGAGTCAGTCACAGAAACCCTCAGTCTCATCTTTTCCTTACGTACTTTGAATTTATTTGAAATTATGAATCACCTGCATGTTGTAGGTGGCCAATTGCCTAGTTTTAAATGATGCAAATATCCTCCAGTCTATTTAGCATTTGTGAAATCATTCCAGTATTTCACAAAAGATGATGAATTGATTTAATTAACTTTAAACTTTTAACTCTAAGTGCCCAATATAAATATATTGTTGTCTAATGTATTTATCCTCAGTGTCTTTCTTTCCACTTCAAATCATTACCAGCTTTGAAAACACACATGCGCGCGCACACACACACACACACACACACACACACACACACACTCAGACATCCCTGTGGTCATGCTCCATGTGACATCCAGTCTATGCCTGGGACCAGCCCTCCATAGGCCACCCTCTGCTCTGCGCCCCTCTGTCCCATGCCCCTCTCACCTGCTCCAGTGGGCAATGTCTGAGGAACTCCACAGCAATATGGTTATCAAATTTAATTTCTTATCGATAGTTATTAAAATCATGCTTCTAATGACCACAGGAACATCCCCCAATAAGCTAAATGTTATTTAGCTCTACTATTTTCCAGGGAGATGGATTTTAGGAAAAGTTGGTGTTCCCATTTTGAGGCAGAACCGATTACTTATTTCCCTTTGATCCACAGAGAGGGTGACAGAGGGCATGTCATGAACTGTGATTCTCTCTTCCCGGCCGGTCAGTATGAGGACACACATTACAGAGATCCCGATCTGGGCAGGACAGGGCTCCAGCGCCATCTGCACACGCTCTCCAGTGCACAGAGCTGCATATGGAAACACGAAGTATTTTTTTTTCTCTTCCTTTCTGCGTACTTGAGACTATAAAGCCTGTGTTATCATTCATCAATGACTAGCCTATGAAACACAGAGAACAAGAACTAATTCTGGGCCCTTTATTAATAGAATGATAGTCTAATTTCCAGCTCTATAACTACAGAAATTTTCCATGAAGGACCAGCTGTTAGACTTTGCTCCTTTTGACATCAATTGCTACTGAAGCCATCTCAGCTCCCTTGCTTTTTTCCTAAGCAAGTTAAAATTATGTGACTTCCTAGGGATGGAAATGTGCATCTTCTGAGTGTCCAGCTTCTGCTAATCCCAACAAGCTATGCAGTTTCCTGGTACCATTACCACACCAGAAGCAGCATTTTAGGTTTTCCAAAAAGTAGATAAGAAACACAAAGGGCAAGACAGGTATTGGCAGGTATAGGACACTTCTCAGTCATATTTGAGATACCCTAATATTGCCACCACCATCAAATAAAAGCACAGGGCATGAAGAATTACCCTTGACTCTGCCTGCAATGACTAGGCATGTCATTTCAGAATATGGCAAGTTACTCTCATAAACTATATAGAATTCTTTATCAGAATTCCCAATACAGCCTCCCTGGTGGCACAAGGAGTTAAGTTTTAGTCTATGAAGCTATCAGCAGCCACTGCAGCACGAGTTCAATCCCAGCCAGGGAGCTTCCCACATGGTGCAGCAGACCTCTCCTGCCTCCCCCGCTGCTCCCCTCAGAGTGTATTTCAGTCAGTTTGCCTGTTCTGCTCCTCACTCTGTCTTTGGTGAATCCTCTCACCACCCCCCACACCTCTGGCCTACACCTCAGCTCTTGTATGCATAAATAAATAAATCTTTAAAAAAAATTCCCAATACAACAGGGTAAGACAGATTAGATAGCTATAGAGCATCTATGTGGTATAGATAGATGCTATAGAGCATCTTCGTGTGGTACCATGGAGAGTACCACAGGCCACTACACCAAAGTGTTTCATTCATTCATGCATTCCTTCACAAAAGAATTATGGAAACTATGTAAATGCTAGGGTAGTTATTAGAGATTAAAATGTCAAACAAAGCACATGTAGATTCTGCCTTATTAGGGTTTACAATCTAGTGGAAGAGTCAGGTGCTTTTCTAGTAATCAAACAGCTTTGTAATTTTGAGCGGTGACATATGCCATTGAAGAGACCCAGGCAGCCTATAACAAGGGGAGCTGATCTAGTCTGGGGGTCAGGGAAGGAGGCCTACAGTGGGGACTTACAGGTTAACAAGGCGTCTCCCCATCAAAGGAAGATGGAGAAGCAGGAGTTCAAACTCAGTGCAAGTCCCTTTGTAGGATCAGGGCCCTACTGGGATCTGAAGGGAGCGAGTGGCTGGGTGTCCAGAGTGGGAGGGGCGACCTGGAGATGCTGCTGCAGAAAGTAGGTCACCCCGATGGTCAGGTCCTGGGCGGCTGGGAGGCACTGCGTCTTTTTCTGAGAGGAAAGCTGCAATGTGTCATCAAATCTGAGCTACACATGGCAGCTGGAGACGACTGGCGAGAGTTATGTAACTGAGGTGGGAACAGGCAGGATTTGGTGCAGACGTTGGAATTTGGAAAGGCCAACGAGAGGAGAAAGGGAGTTCTTCTCTGGCCTCAGAAGGTGGGACAGACATGTAACTCACTGACTCACAGTGTCAGAATAGCTTTTATCTTGAAGAACTAGACCATTACTTTGGAACATATTGATAATTTAACTTACACTATATCCCTAGGTTGTAATGTGTTTGGTTTTTTGTTTGTTTGTTTTAGGAAAGGACTTTTTAGGAATAAATTAGGAATTATGCCAGTAAAACCTAAAAAGGAAAAGACAATTTTAATCTAGAAATCAAATCTGAGAATTTTGGTCAAGAAAAGGTAATTTGGAAAGCAAGAACAAAAGGGAGACCCTAATTTGCCAGCTATCAATGCCAGTTATAAATTGTAGTGATTAAGAAAGAATGAAATTGACACAGAGATGGAAAAAAATGAGCAATAAAATAAGGATAGTCCTAAAAGGAAAAATAGAATGAGTGCAGAACAGGGTCCCCACTTATGAGGTCACCTGATTTATAAAACATAACGCTATAGAGCAGGGGGGAAAAGATTATTTTCAAGAAACAGGGCTGCATCAAACTAGCTCTTCATACAGAAAAATAAGGAAATCTGACTATCTTACACGAGACCTAGTCAGTTTTGCAGAGACTTCACACAAAGTCTACAACTTTAAAAGTAAACTATGGACTTTGTGTGAGCCTGATGTGTCAGTGTTCACTCATCAATGTGCCACTCTGGTGGGGGGTGTTGGTTATGGAGGAGACAGTGCACGTGTGGGGGCCAGAGTTATATGAGAAATCTCTGTACCTTTCCACCAATTTTGCTCAGACCCTAAAAAATTTTCTAAAGAAAGTGCTCAAAAAAAAGAAAACTATCAAGTTTTTACAGAAATGCATAAGACTATTTTGTTACCTTGAGAGTAAGCAACTATTTCTTAAACAGAACATTTAACACAAAACAACATAAAAGGAAAAAAAATGATAAATCAGGCAATCTTAAATGAAGTGGGTTTTGCCATTGGAAGCACACATGGACAAAGGTTTTTCACTTGGGGATGTTGAAGGGGGAGGCAGGGAACTTGTGAAAATACCATCATTAATTTTCTGAACACTTGGAAAACAACTCCATCAAGACTGAGTTATGAATTCAGAGAGACCTAAGAGACTGTTTAAACCGCTACATAAATTGCTGTATTTAGCCAGATTTTCCTCTTTTCACCTCAAAGGAAAAATCAAACTTTTCCCAAGTTCCCAGTTTCTTATGTCAGTAGCAGCTGCAGATTTCCATTAAGCAAGGACTTAGGAAAGGTTATCCAGAGAAAAGGGAACACCAAGAATTTGTCTGGAAGCTGGAGTATGTCTGACACTTGACACAAGATTAGTAAAATGTCCATTTCTCCTATCAAAGAACAGGATGTGGGATGGAGGAGATGGGGTCAGGCCACTCCGTGACAGCCATTGCCTAGTTTCTCCCCCTCTTTAATCAGCTCACTTCTCCAGCGTGACCCATGTCATCAGTATCCATCATCTCTTTCCAGAGCCACCAAACAAGCCCAGTTGGCCCAAACTCCTGTGTTCCTACACTAGACACATGCCAGGAGGAGAAAGTTATCGGGGACACACAGCCCAGACAGCCACTCTGAAAATATGGAAGTCGGTTGTTTTTAAAACTAGGCACCACTTGAGCCAGGGTATTAAGAGAAGCAACAATAGGAGACCCAAGTAGAAAAGCTCCATCCTCCCAGGGTCAGGGGCAACCTCTCCAGCTCCACCACTGCCCTGCTGTCCTGCAGCATCTGCTGCCCCCTGGTGGCAGATGCTGGAGTTGCAGTTGCCTGAGGGTGGGGGCAAGAGACTGTCCACACTGATTCATGGAAATCTTGTGTGTGTGTGTGTGTGTGTGCACACGTGTGTGTGTTAGAGGATGTGTGAGTCTGTGTGTGTAAGCGTTGGTACACAAAATCCTGGACTCATGAGCCAAGGGTGTGTTTCATTTTATCAAACACACTTAGAATAATAGCATACTCATGAGGCTTTTCGACCACAAAAGCTCTTGCAAGGCCATTTATAAATTCATCCTCCCAAGAGTTCTGAAATGTCTGGAAAGACAGTCCAGAGGTTTCCTGTCTTCATTACGATGAAATATACTTGACCAAATTACCAAGTCTCTTAAATATTTAATGAAAGATTCCAAGTTTCTGGGCAAAACTAGCCACACGTTCTCCCTCCCTATCCATCATGGGAAGGAGATGGGGAATGAAGGAGGGAAAGTAAGAAGGCAGGCAAGAGGCAGGTGGGAAGGAAGAAAGGGAGGGAGGGAGGGAGGAACAAAAGAACTGGTATTAGCTCTGAGTCATTTTAAAGAAAATCTTAAAATACAAATAAAATACCCTCTCATACTGTACTCCATGAAATGAACAGCACAATCCTCAAAATTCCCATTGCTCTGTTTAAGAAGAAATCAAATTCCCAGCTGTGACAAGTCATCAGAGAATGCAAGTATAGAATTTAACTAGATAAACTCTCCATAGTAATACTTCATCCCTGGAGGGTGTGAGTATAGAGCAAGAATCTCAGGGGGCCTAACCAGAGGAAGGAGCAGCTTCCAGCCCTTTGAAGATGATTCCTTTGTAATGATAAAAATATTTCAGATATCCCTCATGACACAATGACAAAGAGAGGCTGTGAGTTTAGTAATTCTTTTTGATGACTCACCACAGCTTCCACATACGTTTGAAAAGTTGAAGGAGTTATGAGACTGTATTCCAACAGAAAGTAGGTGGTGCAAATATGGCATCGCTGTCCCTTAGAACATCAGGCAAATGTAAACTTATTCCATCAGGCAGGGTGTAGAATCAGGAGCCTTCCACCATCTATCCTCTCAAATTCTACCGTCTCCTACACTACCACTCATGGAACACTTATTCAGTGCTTAAATTTGATAAGTTTGCTCAAGACAGGCCAAGTGTTCACCTTCAAAAAGGGTGTGATATGCAAGATTTCTCATAGTTTCAAGCACTGTAAAATATTTTAAGACAAAAATTGCAAGAGCTATGAGCTAAAGAATCAATTCTCTCAACATTTTAAAGTGAAAGATGGTGGCCTCAATATGGTGTGAAGTCATTCACTGGGGATCCCACTCTGCAAGTCCCAGAGTTGGGGTTAGCAGTGCCTGCTCTGGTCCTTCAGCTGGAACCCTTTCCATGACCCCTTCTTGCTGATGTCTCATCTTCAGAAAAGCGATGACTTTGTAATTCATCATAAAGCCCAAAGACTTTTCTGCAAAAAATGGAAAACACAAGAATATACCCTCACTTGCTGCCTGGATTTTTTCTTTTTTCTTTTTTTTTTAAAGATTTATTTATTTATACATAGAAGCTGGGGTACAGACCAGAGGCGTGGGGTGGCGAGAAGGTTTGCCAGAGACAGAGCAGGGAGCAGAACAGGCAGATCAGAAATACACTGCTGAGGGGAGCAGCGGGCAAGGCAGGAGAGGTCTGCTGCACCATGTGGGATTCTCCCGGGCTGGGCGTCGAACTCGCATCACACTCAGTCTACAGCTCCACAGCGCAGCGCCCAACCGCTGTGCCACCAGGGAGGCCCGCTGCCTGGATTTTTTCTCATATCGAACATTGCCTTGCTAGAGTATTCCTTCTATTGACCCTCCCACTGCCCCCCTTGAAGCCGGTGTACGCTGTAGCCCTTGAACCACCACAGGTTCTTGTCACACGAAGCCGTAAAAATGAATTTGCAGACATTTTAGATAAGTAAGAAAAGAAAGTAAAGAAAAGTAAGAGACTAAAGAAAAGTTTATTTAGAGGACGAAAGTGAGGACTCCCATGTACGCTGACTTGGGAGGGGCAAGGAAGCCTCTGTGGGCCTATGTCTAGGGGTATTTAAACATTTTTTTTCCTTTGTTCTAAAATCTCACCCCCCAAAGCGAAGGGATTGAAGGATAAGATATACAGATGGGATTACATCAAAATAAAAAGCTTCTGTACAGCAAAAGAGACATTAACCAAAACTAACAGACACCCTACCAACTGGAAAAGATCTTTGCACACAATACATCCAATAAAGGACTGATAACAAAAATTTACAAGGAACTCACACAACTCAACAAAAACAAAGCCAATAACCCAGTCAAAAAATGGGCAGAAGAGCTAAAGAGGCACTTCTCCAAAGAAGAAAAGCGATTGGCCAACAGGTACATGAAAAATGCTCAACATCACTTATAATCAAGGAAATGCAAATCAAAACCACTATGAGATACCACCTCACACCTGTGAGGATGGCACACATTAAAAACATAGGCAACAACAAATGCTGGAAAGGATGTGGAGAAAAAGGAACTCTTCTACACTGCTGGTGGGAATGCGAACTGGTCCAACCACTATGGAAAGCTGTATGGCGATTCCTCAAGCTGCTAAACATGGAGCTTCCATACGACCCAGCAATACCACTTTTGGGAATCTACCCAAAGGACACAAAAACACTAATCTGAAAGGATACATGCACCCGTATGTTCATTGCGGCACTGTTCACAAGAGCAAAGGTATGGAAGCAACCCAGATGCCCAAAAATAGATGATTGGATCAAGAAGATGTGGTACATATACACAATGGAATACTATTCAGCATTCAAAGAAGATAAACACATGCAATTTGCAGTGATATGGATGGAATTAGAGGGGATCATACTCAGTGAAATAAGCCAGAAAGAAAGAGAAAATTATCGAATGGTTTCACTTATAACAGGACTATAAGGAAACCAAATAGGAGAGAGACACTCAGCAGGTGGGGGGGGGGGGGGGGGGGGGAGGATAAGGGCACAAAATGGAGTAGAAAAGAATACAAGGGACCACGGAGATGGATCACAGGTGAATTGGTGGTGGGTTACCCAAGGGGAATACAAAATGTAAAAGACATAAATAACAATAAATATATATATATAAAAGTAATAATAAAATAAAATCTCATCGTTCTATTTTGTGATTGGTTCTTTCTCCTAGTGGCTATCCTTCTCCGAGCAGATGTGTCCATTTTCCCATTTCCTATCTTAGAGTTTTTCTTTTAAGGTCTGCCAACATTTACTGTCCCGATTAAATTTTAGCCTTGAAATTATCTGTTCCCATTAGCTCCCCTGGACTTCTGACCTCGTCTCTGGAGTATGTCTGGTTGGCATTTATAATTTACTGCCCTTATCTCTGTCTCTGAGGTCCCTACCTGACTGTCCCTGAAGCTGCCTACTTAACCCTAACTTGCCCTGGGACTCACCCTGACCCAAACAGCAGCCAGAATAACCTTCCCAAAAGGAAATTCAATGTCATTTACCTGCTCAAAACCTTCTTTGGCTCCCACTGCAGCTGGAATGAAAGCTGCACCTCTCACCATAAACTTCGGGGCACAGAATTCTAAAGGCTGGAATTCCAAATCAAGGCATAAGCAGATTTGGCGTCTGGTGGGAGAATCTGCTTCCTGGTCCACAGAGGACAGGCTTCCTGTTATGTCTTCATGTGACAGAAAATCTAGAAAGCTTTCTGGGGTCTCTCTGATAAAACCAACTCCATTCACCAGTGTTCCACCCCCATGAGCTTATCACCTTTCAAAAGCCCCGCCCCCATCATTAGCACCCTGGGGGTTAGGATTTTAACATACGAATTTTTGGAGAACAGGAACATTCAGTCCATAACACTATGCAACTTGGGCAAGTCAGCTTCCTCACCTATAAAATGAATAAAAAACAGCACCTACCACATACAGTTAGTTAAGAAGACCACACGAGTTAATATCTGTAAAGTGTTTAGAAATGTGACTGAAAGTGAGCTGTATTATGTGTCTGTTAAACAACAAGATTAACAAGTTTGAATTTGCATGAATTTCAGCCTATCTTAGTCTAAAACTTAAATCCTTAATACTGAGCATTGGAACACTTGCAACAATACTGCATTTAGCATTGGTTGTGGAAGACACAGGAGCAGGTTCCCTGATTCAGGCAGACGGTCAAGGGGAAGTCCTGGAACCTTCAGTGTTTTTTGAGGCTTTTAATGAGCTTTTGTAGTGAGGCAACCAGGTACAGGGCTGGTAGGAGAGCCTGGGGGCCCGCAGGTGGGCAGACCTCCCAGCCCCCAGGGAATCTTCACTTTTTCTGGGCTCTCTGGCATCCTCTCGTGATCTCTCTGTAAGAGGGTGGTCCTCAGGAAAGGGGAGTGTCCCAGGGCCCCACCCCACCTCAAGCCAGAGAGATCCAAGACACCTAGGACTACGAATCCCAGAATGCCATCATCACTGAAGGAAGGATGCTGAGGACTGAAGGTGGAGATAAGAAATGGTTTTGGGATTTAAATACCAGACCTGTGAGCTTGGAGGGGGCCTATTGCTCTTGGTTGTGGATTGCCAGGTTTGCCATTAAGATTTCAGCTCAGCGGAACTGGTAGGACGCATTCACCAATTTAGTCTTTATCTTTTTTTTTCCTTTCCCTTTTGTAAATAAACCCTTTTACTAATTTTATTGTGTATGCAGTTGAGTCTTATGAGCCCCTTTTAAGCACACGGGTGAGAACCCACAGACAGGCACCCCATTTATATTGGGGCTGCCCTGTAACGTCTCCACTGCACCCCAAACAGTCCTCTGCCACCATGCTCACTGCTGTTGCTGCTGCTGCTCTCTGTGATGCCGCCCTTGTAGTCTCAGCCTCTGGGCCCAGCTGTGCCCACTCATGCATGCCCACACCCCACTTCAGGTGCCCGCCATCAGGCATGCACAGGAGTACATCATTACTGATAATGGCAGCAGGGCAAAAAATCCTGATCATACTTTCATTTATTTACCCTACCGCATTCTAACATTAATCCTGAGAAAAAGGTTTATATGGTTATGCAGATCCTCTTTAAAAATGGGAGGGAATGAAGCACAGCTGTTAGAAGTGACCCCAGCACATCCCATCTGCTTATCCAAGCACAGCCCATGTTCATGGTCCATCTTTCCTCACTGGAGCACTAGCTCCTGCAGGCCCCTATCTGCTTGCCTCCACTCTGTTCCCAGCACCTAGCTCCTAGTGAACATTCCGTATTTGTCCAACAAATGATTGTAACCCTCGATCACTTCTTTCTCCAACCGCCCCACCCTCCTTCCCATCCCCTCACTCTGCTCCCACTAATTTCCTGCTCTTGGCATCCTTAGTGACATTTTTGCTGCTTTGCTGCAATTAGGGAGTTTAAGCATAGGAGGAAACAGCTGAAGAGACATTCCTTTGGCACCAGCTCAAGTCCTTTGCATGAAACACAGGGCAAAAGCACACTGGAGTAAGAATATCAGAAAGGCTGCTCTAATTTTCAGGCCACAGATAACTAGGTCAATTGCAATTTTTGAAATTTTACACCAAGTTCATGTCTCATATTTTCTCTCTGCCTGGTTTTCTCCATTCTCTCCTCCTTTTGTGTCCCCATAAACCTCTCTACGGGTCAGTTCTCAACTCTATTTGGTTTCAAGTTCTTTTCCTAACAAGTTCATGTAAAAACAAACTCCCTGGGTCCAGTGATATTCCCAGGGATTTTGTTCTTATTGGGAAAACTTCTGCCATGAAAACCCTCTGCATGTGTTTATAAATTCTCTGAACCCTGCATACAAAAGTATATACAATCATGCACTGCTTAATGGCAGGCTCATATTCTGAGAAGAAATCTGTCTTTCTGGGATTCATCCTAGATTATTAGGATGTGAACATCTTAGATATACAAACCTAGGTGATTCACTATGGGTGTAGCCTACAAGACTCCTTTCAAGTTAGACAAAAACAGGATGCTTGACCTCCCTGGGGCAATATGCAGTATATATACCCAGGTATGACTAGGAACGCCAGAGGGGCCGGTGGCTACTATGCTTTGCCCCCAGGGACTGATCAGCAGAACACCTTGTTAGTAAGATTAGAGCCTTGGGTGGCAGTAGGGTATATATCATTGGACTTGCCCTCCCTAAAGCCAAAATCCAGTGTTCAGTTGACCCACCCTTCTCTGTCAATATAAAGGCCAGGATCTTGCTCTCCAGCAGCATCCTGTGTAGGCTGTCCCGTGGTTTCTTTATCAGTGTGGTGTTGCTGACACAACTGTTCACTTATTACACACCCAGGTCAGGTATAGGGACCACTGTAGAATATTCATCCATCTTTGACTAAAACTTTCTCATATATGATCGCGATCAGACATGCAAGCTCTCCACAGCTTCACGGACATCAGCCAGTGCTGTGAGGAGATTCCTGTCCTGGACACACTCATTGTGACTCCCATCTCCAGGCCTTCCTCAGTTCAACTGAACAAGCCTCAGCTTTCTCCTATTCAGACACAATACACATAAAATCATTTAGTTTTCTGAAGCAAAGAAATAAGGAGACAAGTCACTATTATTTCATCTATAATTGGCCAAAAGATACAAAACTCCTTCAACCATAAATTTCCCTTGGGCAAAAGTCTAGGATGTGTGGTTTTTCTTTTATTATACCTTTTTATATAATCATGAGAATCTTGGCTCACTTTACTGTGTTGGGGTTAATTAGAAAAAGAGAACAGCTGGCTGGGAATAGAAAAGGAAGTGAAGAACAAGATCAGATGTTTTATGTCTTTTATCCTTGGTGCTATTTCAGAAGGAAAAAGAAATGAAGGAAAACAAACCCAGACTTTTAAAGTATTTGTTATATCTGTGCAATAGGAGCTTAATTTCATGTATCTTACCCTGTAGAATCTCAGGGTAAGATCACTGACAGCATCAAAAACTCCAGGTCAGTTCCCATTGAGTATGCAAGTGAATTGAAGAGACAACCTCTCCTGGGGTAACTGGATAGTCACATATGAAAGAATAAAATGGGACCCCTAACTTATGTCACTCACAAAAATTAACTGGAAATGGATTAAAGACTTAAATGCAAGACCAAAAGTATGAAATCCACACAAGAAAATATAGGAATAAAAACATGGGTCTTGAACACAACACCTAAATAAAAGTGACAAAATGAAAAATAAAGTAGACTACCACAAAATGAAAATCTTTTGCACAGCAAGGGAAACCACCAACAAAGTGAACCTATGTAATAGGTAAAAATATTTACAAACCATATGTCTGTTAAAGAGTTAATATCCAAAATGTCAAAGAACAAAGTAGCATAAAAACAAACAACCCACTTAAAAATAGGCAAAGCACTTGAATAGACATTTTTCTCAAAAAGATATAGAGAGCCTCCCTGGTGGCGCAACGGGTTAATTTGCAGCACTATGAAGCTATCTAGGGCCACTGCAGCACGAGTGGATACCCGGCCAGGGAGCTTCCCACATGGCACAGCAGACCTCCTGTCTCGCCTGCTGCTCCCCTCAGCAGTGCACTTCTGTCCATCTGCCTGTTCTGCTCCCCACTCTGTCTCTGGTGAATCCTCTCACCCCCACCCACCTCTGGCCTACAACCAGCTTGTATGCATAAAAAAATAAATCTTTAAGAAAAAAAAGCACAATCAGATGTCACCTCTGCCTATTAGAATGTCTATTGTTAAAAAGGCAAGAGGTCACAAATGTTGGTAAGGATATGAAGAAACCCTTATACACTGCTGAGGAGACTGTGAACTGTTATAGCCACTATTGATAACAATACGAGATTCTGCAAGAAATTAAGATTAAAACTACAATATGATTCACTGATTCCACTTCTGGGAATATATCCAGAGGAAATGAAAACACTAACTCAAAAAGATATCTGATTCTCCGTCTGGGATTGGAAGAATAACCACTGTTAAAACGGTCATCTTACCTAAAGCAATTTTGAGCCAGCACAATACCTGTCAAAATCCCAGTGATTATTTTTAAGGAAACAAGCAATTCTAAAATGGATACAAAACCATATAAGATCTGGAATTGCCAAAGAATATGAGAAAGAAAAAAAATAACCATGCTCTGTCTTCAAACAACATTACAAAGCAATAGAATTAAAAAAAAAATGTGGGAACATCGTGTTGGAACAAATATAGACATACAGGCCAATGGTATAGAATTGAGAGCCTAGAAATAAACCCTCACATCTATCACAATTAATTTACAACAAGGCAGCCAAGACCATAGCGTGGAGAAAGAAAACCCATTTCAACAAATGGTGCTGGGAAAACTGGACAGAGGCATGCAAAGAAAAACGAAACTAACTCAAAAGACTTAGATAAAAAAACCTGAAGCAATAAAGGACATATAAGGAAAAAGGCAAAGTACTCTCTAACATTTTCAGAGATTCTTTGAAGACTTTACTCCAAAGACAAAGGAAATAAAAGTAAAATAAACAAATGGGACTGCATCAAACTAAAAAGATTTTGTAGAGCAAAGAAAACCAACACAGAAACAAGCAGCCTAGGGGCCTCCCTGGTGGCGCAATGGGTTAACTCTCAGCACTGTGAAGTTATCGACAGCCACTGCAGCGGAGTTCGATCCCCAGGCAGGGAGCTTCCCACATGGTGCAGCAGACCTCTACTGCCTCACCCACTGCTCCCCTCAGCAGTGTATTTCAGTAGATCTGCCTGTTCTGCTCCCCACTCTGTCTCTGGTGAACCCTCTCACCTGCCCCCACCTCTACCTACACCCCAGTTCTTGTTCATAAAGAAATAAAATAAATCTTTAAAACAAAAAGAGAAACAGGTAGCCTAAGGACTGTGAGAAGATACGTGTACATCAAAAGTCCACAGAGGGTTAATATCCAGAACATATAAATAATTCATACAACTCAACAGCAATATCAGCAACAACAACAAAAAAAAGCAAACAAAAATTGGGCAGAAGATCTGTATAGCATTTTTCTTCAAAGAAGACAAATGTTCATCAGGTACATGAAAAAAAGGTTCAGCATTGTTTATTATTAGGGAATTGCGAGTCAAAGCACAATGAGATACCACCACATACCCAGAAGAATGGCCCATATCAAAAAGATTGCAAACAAGTGTCATCAAGTTATGAAGAAAAAGGAACTTTACTATACTGTTGATGGGAATATAAAGTTGTAAAACCTCTGTAGAAAATGTAATTAGAAATTGTAATTAGAATTGTAATTACAAATGGTAATTAGAAATACTACAAGTCAAAGTGGAAATATCATCCCTAGGTATTTATCTGAAAAAAACATGAAAATACAAATTGGAAATGATATACACAACCCCATATTTATAGCAGCATTATTCACAGTAATCCAGACAGGGAAACAACCTAAATGTCCACTGAGTGGTAACTAGAGAAGTTGTGGTTTATATACTCAATGAGATACTACTCAGCTATTTAAAATGATGAGACATAATCTTACCTTTGTATTGAAATGGATGGAATTTGAGGTGATTAAGATAAGCAAAATAAATAACAAAATGAGAAACACTTAGTGGATGGTTTCACTCATATGTTCAATATAAATAAAGCAAACAAACTAAAAAAATACATCAAAATAACTCTTAGTCTCTGTGAACAATATGGTAGTTACCATGATGAATGGTAAGGTATGCAGGAGGACTGGGTCAATGGGATCAATTTAACAGTGTGAAAGGCACTAGAACTTTGGTGGTGAGTGTGGTGAGGTGTATATGCATAGCAAGGTGTGAATACTACACTCCTGAAATTTATATAGTATTGTAAACCAATGGTCAGTCAATAAGATTTTACTGAAAAAAAAAACACAAAAAAAACAATAAAGTTCAAATTTGTACTTTTATCAATAAAGTTCTTCATTACATTAAGAGAAAATGAAATCTGCACACCCCTGTTCACTGCAGCATTATATACTATAGCTAAAGCTATAGAAATAACCTAAGGGTCCATCAGGAGATGAATGGATAATGAAGCTATAGCACAACAGTGGAACAAGGAAATCCTGCCATTTGGGAGAACATGGATGGGTCTTGAAGGCATTATGCTAAGTGAAATAAAGCAGACCAGAAATAAGACAAATATGGTATGATCTCACACGTGGAATCTGAAAAAAAAAAACTCATAGAAAAAGAAATCAGACTTATGGTTACAGAGGTAGAGGGTGGGAGAAGGGAAATTGTAGGAAAGTGGTGAAAGGTACAAACCTCCATTTATAAACTAAATATTAAGGATGTAATGGTGCACACCATGGCTATAGCTATATAGGAAAGTTGTTGAGAGTAAATCCTAAAAATTCTCTTCACAATGAGAAAATTTTCTTTTTACTTTTTTCTTTTCTTTTTATTGTATCTAAATGAGAAGAGGGATTTTTAGTTGAACCTACTGCAGTAATTCTTTCATAATACATGTAAATCAATTATGTTGTAAGTCTTAAATTTATACGTGGTGTATGTTATTTTTCAATAAACTGAAGGGAAAACAGCAAAAAACTTTCAGGTCAACATAGCAAGTGTGCTGAGCATTTGGTTAAAAAATAGGGATAGAAACTAAATAATAAATAATAAATAATTTTTCTGTCACAATTTGTTAGTTTATTTAACCTTCACTCCACATAAGAAGTAGACATTGCCAGGGCCTAGTGTCCCTTTCCAATCACACCCTCTTTTTCCTGCTAAAATAAACAATCTTCTGAATTTGCTCATATCCATTCCTTTAACCATTTCATACTCATGCTTTATTTTTAATAAATGTTGCTGTGTATTTATGGTGTTGCCTATACCTTTAATTTGGTCATTTTCACTGCTATATAACATCCCATTTAATGAATGAATCAAAGTGTTTAAATACATTCAACTAATAGTATTTAGTTTGATTCCAGTTGTTAGCTATTATGAATTATCCATCACAAATATTCTTGACCTTGCCTACTAAGACACATGTGCAAGGGATTTCAAGATCCTGAAGAAGGAGTAGCAAATAAATATGCCCAGTTTACTAAGAACTGAAAAATTTTTATCCAAAGGAGTCATGTTTCAGTATTTCCAACTATATCTCAAGGACTTAATTTGCATTTCCCAGATAACTAATGAGGCAGAACATCTTTTCACAATTACGATTTTCCCCTTATAAAGCCTATTTAAATTATTTGACTATTTTTCTATTGAGATGTTTTCATTTTCCTTATTGTTTTTGTTTTTCTTTTTTAATTATTCTAGACACAATCCCTTTGTCAAATATAAGTGCAGCAAATATCTTCTTTGTGTCATTTTACCCTTAACTCATGATTCTCTTAATAAGCATAGTTGTTTACTTTAATGTAGTCAAATCTATCACTTTCTTTTTCATTTCTGGTTAGTGATTTGAACTCTTATTCCTGCACTCATGAGGTTGCTTTCCAAATCCTTATAATGTTGCTTTTGCTGTTGCTTATAATGTTTGCTTATGATGTTGTTTATAAAGTTGCTAATAATGTTGCTTTCAATTAGACTCTAATCTCTGTGGAATTGATTTTGTTCATGGAGATTTTTGTAAGACAAGGACGTGATTTCCTATATTTTTACATGGTTATTCCTGTATTTCTACATGTATAGTAAATTGCCATAGAATTTTGGTTTTAAAAAGTCTGTCTTTTCCCTACTAACCTGAAGGACACATCATAAATCAAGTGTCCACCTACATGGGGGTCTATCTTTTAGTTATTCTTTCCTATTATACTATCTGACTTGCACTGATTTCTCTGCCTTAAATAGCACTGCTTTGTAAACCTTAATATCTGGAACAGTTTGTAAAGATGAGGAAAAAAGAAAAGACTTTGAAATGAAGAGCAAAAATAATGTAGAAAAAATCTATTCCAATTTCTCATTCTAAAAGGATGCGAAAGCTCAAATAAGGTGATTATTTTTCTAAAGTAACATGCTGTGCTGTGACAAGAATTCCTAGCTCCACATTTTCAGACCAATATCCTTAAGTTAAAGTAAAATCGGAGCATTTGGGGATTTTGAGGATGAATATGATTTGGGGCAGAGGACAAATTAAGTCATATAGAGAGGAGCCAAGGGGAACACGAATGAGAAAAAAATATAATTTGTTTCACTAGCAAAAAGAAGGCAAAACATTACATTTTGCACTAATCAAAGCGGGTGCTAGAATGCAGGATAAAGGGCAGGCATTAGAAGTAACTAGGCAAGAAACTGCCCCTCAGTCTTACCTAGAAAAGCAAGCTGGTTTGTGAGATTCAGGCAGAACTGTGGAGTGGCTGCCACTATTTTAACCACAAAGGTGATAATAGGGCCTCCCTAGTGGCCTAGGGGTTAAGTATGTCTCAGCGCTACCAACATGATGGCGAAGGTGATGGTGTACTTTCCATCCCCTGCCAGGGAGCTGACCCACATGGCGCAGCAGACCGCTTCTGTCTCGCCCACTTCTCCCCTCAGCAGTGTATTGCAGTAGATCTGCCTGTTCTGCTCCCCGCTCTGTCTCTGATGAATCCTCTCACACCCCTCCCCCTGTACCTCTGTCCTGCACCCCAGTTCTATGAAAAAATAAAGTCTTTTTAAAAAAAAGTGATAATAGACAAAAACCAAAAATGAACCTCCCAAAGAAGACTAGATGCCCAGAGCAGACTTCTCTCATAGCACCGACAGCTTCACTAGTATAGGACATGAATTACAGTGATCAACTTAGAATGAAGCAAAGACATGCAAGTGAATAGATGAGTGTGATCTTACAACTAGTAAGAAAATAATTCATACGTAAAAGTTAGCTTGTGTCTACATAATCTAAAAGATTACAGGGATCAGATCAAAATAACAAATTATATAGCTTCATGACCACATTGATCCACTTGAGATATTTACAGTCATCGTCTCTTAGAAAAGAATCCCAGAAACCAGGAACTGAGAGCTGGGACAGATAGGTCGCACCTCCTGGACCTCTGTGTAAGGATTCACAGTAATAAAGGCAACCTCTCTCCTGATTGCCCTCTGTCTTTTCCCTTGAGGGCTGGGCCTGCCAGAGGAGAGAAATGATACATGGAGTTGTTCAAACATTTATTGAACATCTGCTATGTCCAGGCAATATGCTGGGC
This sequence comes from Scalopus aquaticus, assembly GCA_004024925.1. Lineage (NCBI taxonomy): Eukaryota > Metazoa > Chordata > Mammalia > Eulipotyphla > Talpidae > Scalopus > Scalopus aquaticus. The sequence goes on along the minus strand of PVIJ01004897.1, from coordinate 6,186 downwards.
ACTGTGGATATTGGGAGAACCCACATTTCCTATTCCATAAGACAGAGAGTAAATATAGGATACAATCTGTTTCAATGAGCAAGCCTCTTAACCCCCTTGCCTATATTAACTCATCTTGCAAATCATAATAGAAATGCCTTCAGGTATATTTCATAGGATAAATATGAAGATAAATGTATAATATGCAAGTACCATAAAAAATCAAAACATATAGCAAATAAGACTAACAGTTTTCTTTCAAATTCTGCTATGAATTCAAAATTCACATTTCAACCATTTTCTCTTTATTTTTTATAAAGATTTATTTATTTATGCATACAAGAATTGGGGCATAGGCCAGAGGTGTGGGGGGGTGAGAGGATTCACCAGAGACAGAGTGAGGAGCTGAACAGGCAGAATTAGTGAAATGCACTGCTGAGGGGAGCAGTGGGTGAGAGAGGAGAGGTCTGCTGTGCCATGTGGGAAGCTCCCTGGCTGGGGATCAAACTTGTGCTGCAGTGGCTGCAGATAGCTTCATAGTGCTGAGACTTGTGCCACCAGGGAGGCCCCCAATTTCTCTTTAAAATTAACTAAATGAGCACCACTAGGGACATAGAGGAAAGAGCTCACCCAATCTTTGTATAGTGTGTGAAGCTGAGAACAAAGGGAAAAGTAAGCAAGGATGATCTGTTATAGGAAAGAGACAGATCTAAGAGACAGGCTTCACTTCAGGCATGTCACTGATTTTCTGATTGGTTTGTGGTTCTCAAAATCTGGAATCTTAAGAATCGTCTAAGATGAATAGTTATAGAGAAGATTGTAGAGGATGCAGCTCAGGAATTTATAAATTTAATTGTGACTGTAGGTAATTTTGATGCAGGTTTCAGGGGGGACACCCTGGTATTTAGTGCTGACCTTCTGTCTACACCCACAATTATAAGGAAATCAGTGCACAAATGACAATTTTACTATTTAGTGAGGACAACCAAACCAATGATTTAAGTCCCAAAGTTAAAGATGTGCCTTTTCCATCTGCAGAATTAGCTAACTGCCAAGAAGGCACTATACTTTGGGAAACCCTAATTTGATCATTAAACTTCAACAAGTTTCTAATCATTCATTTCAAAATTCTGACTGTTACAGCATCTAACCTCACTGTAGGTCTCAACAAGAGTTATGGAAATTGGGCCTCCGTGGTGGCACAACCGGCTAAGCACAGCACCATGAAGCTATCCGCAGCCACTGCAGCACAAGTTCGATACCCGGCCAGGGAGATTCCCACATGTCGCAGCAGACCTCTCCTGCCTTGCCCATTGCTCCCCTCAGCAGTGTACTTCAGTTGATCTGCCTGTTCTGCTCCCCACTCTCTCTTTGGTGAATCCTCTCACACACCCCCACAAACCTCTGGCCTACACCCCAGCTTGTATGCATAGATAAATAAATCTTTAAAAAAAACAGTTATGGAAATTGATACCATTATCAGGTTTTCCTTTCTAATTATAGTTAAATTAGTCAAAGTACTGAGGTTTGTGGATAATATAAGAAACAGTCTTTTATCTAGGGAAAATGGAACTGCTTCTATGATAATTTTTGGATCACTGAAAGATAAAAAACAAATCAAGTGGAAAATATTAAAAATTCTACTTTTTGGTGAAGCCAAGCCATTATTGGCCAGATGTACCCTCAAATAAGAAGTTCTTTTCTATGGAAAAATTGATGTTTTTATTTGAAGCTTTCAGATATATGATTTAAATTCTTTTCATGTTAAATTAAAATCATGTTGTCTTTTGGCAGCCTTCAAACTAATTATTCCAATAATTGATTAAAGTTACTAGATATGAATTAAAATGGCTTCCAAGAAGTAAGAAAATTAGAAGATACATCCAAATCTCATGAAGCATTAACAGGTGAATCAACATAGAGCATTTGCAAATGGTGAAAAAGAAATGCTGGCAGATAATGTCATCAATATGTGTGCTCAAAGGCTGAACAATATGACTCAATATCTTTTGGATCCATCTGGTATACTTATGAGAATCACATAATGTACTGGCCAGTTTATTTAAAAAATCCAATAATAAAACAATTATGCCTTTTTATAAAACTGAGGAGGAGGGGTTGTAATTCTATTAAATGACAAAAAAGATCATTTGAATATATATCATAGGCAGAAATACAGAAAATATTTTGTGCGTAGAAAATCTAGAGCATGGAAAAAAAACAACTATATTTAAATTTAAAAAGCACATGGAAATTATTTTCTGTGAAATCATGTTATTCTAGGGGAGGGATAAGTTAATTCAAAGAAGATTATGATAAAGGATAAAAAAAAATCTCTATATGATAAAGGATGAAAAATATCTCTATTACAGTCTGCTCTTAATACAAAGCCATTTGCCTTTGAAAGGCTGGAATTCAGTGAAGTAGAGAAGTAAGCAATTTACTGCTTGTCATTTGGGGTAGTAACACAATTTAGAGCCATCGGAGGGTTACAGATATATGACACTTTTTACTTAATTTACCAAGTGAAATTTTCATTCACTGAAAAAATAATTATCTCTGAAAAAGCAGAGATAATGTATCTAATTTCTACTTCATTACCCTAGTCCAATAAACTCAACTGTTCTGTATGGAGCTGAGAAGACCAAACTCATTCTGACAGTCTAGAATGAACCAGAAGGCCTTAGTCCCTTCCAGAATACAGAACTCTTGTTGTGTGAGTTTTCCTCAATACATTCCCTAATGGTCATGGGGAAAAAGTGGTTGAAGATGAGTAGCTTAACTAAATTTCATCACATTTGAAAATATTTACAGAACCTGCTTTATAAGTAATGCATAGTTATATTCATGTCACCCTATATAGAAAAGACAGCTTACAATATTGACACCACTCACACATAATATAAAAATAAGTTGGTGCAATAATGCATTTCCAGTGGTGATGTAGGTAAGGGAAAATTACCATATCACTATCCTTCTCAAACAGATATTAAAGAGTTGGAATTAAAAGTCACTCATATCTATTACATTGTCAAAAGATAACAAAATTTATAAATAACAATGTCTTCAGTGATTGAATTAATTTCCATTTTTAGTCCATTAATGAAATAGTTTTCAACTCATTGTTTCACATCCTGTTGCATACCACTAGTGTCTTTTTATACTTATGTCAAAATTCCAGTTAAATAAGTTGTAGAGCATGAAAACTACCTGGGGAAATATGAATCAGTATAGGATTCATTAAGATAGAAAGATGAACCTAACAAAATATCCTGCTGAAATATTTCCATCCATGTTCTTTTCAATGTTTCTGCTCCTAAGTCACATCTTTCATAATGTTTTCACCATTTGCAAAATGTAACATGTGATTGTCTCAGGAAACTGTGACTAGTAATTTCCTATGCTAACATATATAGATGTTCTCATTATTATTAAATAGTGCCCCTTTCTACCATATTAAAAATGAGAAGAGAATTGAATGATGCTTGTATGACACTTTATGTGATTTTTCACTCCTGCATATTTCAACATTTTTAAAGTCGTATAATAATTAAAGCAATGTAGTCCTAGCACCAATATATCCAGACAGGTAAATGGAAAAGAACAGAACTTCTGGTCCCTGCAATTTGGTAAAGATGGCAGTTCAAATGAGCAGAGGGAGATCCTCAGAAAACTGGATAAATGTTTTTTAACATTTTTTAAATTTGTAACTCCAAATGGAGAAAGAATGATGAAATGTTTTGAATTAAGAAATACATACTAGATATACTAGAGTTGATGTATACAGTTGGAGAAATGAAATTGGAAGAAATGGCACTGAGAATGGAAGATGATAGAACAAAAAAGAATAAAATACATAGGCTGTACGTGGGCTGCTGATGGTGTGCCGTGAAGTAAGGAGTGTGATCAGTTCAATTCAACACATTTAAAGTCAAAGTGAAAGGAAGGAAAAGTAAAAAGTATATAGTGAGTATGTATCTGACTTTGGGGAGAAAAAGTTCTTCTAAAAATAAAAACAAAGAAACCTTAAGGATTGATAAATTTTACTATGCTAAAACAAAATCTTATTAGGTCAAGAAAAACAAAAGTAGTAATTTCTAAAGGTCATTAAATTAGGAAAAATACTATATATATGCATATTTATGTTATCTTAATATGTAAATAGGATTTGTGAATTGATAACAGCCCCATAGGAATGACTCATTAACAAAAAATATAATTACAATGATAAACTAGATACTAACTTTAGCCTGCACACTTTACAATGTATAAAAATACAAAAAGAAATAAACCCACAACCATGAAAAGAAAGAAAATGGAACATTAGGCACCAATGAAGAGAGATGTCTATAAATTTCTGGAGGAAGGAAAGCAAGAGGGATTGAGTAGACATAGGAAATGTTGGAAAAAGCCACGGTCTGGTCTATACCACCAGAAAATTGCCCAGAAAATGCACTCAAGTCAACCAAAGAGAAGAGAGAGACTCTGGCCTCATAATCCACATTTATGGAGTTATAAGTAAGACATGGGATGCATCAGACAGAATGTTCGAAGGCAACAATATTAAGCATTTGTCTTCCCTATTTAGCCCTGTCCTCCTCCAGAATGAAAATATGGCAGTAGGCTTTTCTCCCCAGGCAAAAGTGAGCCAATAGCAATAGGAAAATGATGGCTATTCCCTCCCTCATGTCCACAGGATGTTTGCAATAGATCTAGGCATCACATCCTCATAACACAGTATACACAGTGGACACCTATCTGTCCGAAGAATACAAAAACACTAACTCAAGTGATATCTGCACTCCCGTGTTTATTTCAGCACTATTTACAATAGCCAGGTTATGGAAACTACATACTTCGGTGCCCCCTGGCAGGTGAGTAGATTAAGAAGATGTGGCACATATACACAATGTAACATTACTCAGCTATTTCAAATAAAAATGAAAGCTTGCCATCTGCAATAGCATGGTTGGCACTGGAGAGGATTATGCCGGGTGAAATAAGTCAAAAGGAGAAAGACAAATACTGGATGATTTCACTCATAAATGGAATATTAAAAAAAAATCAAAAGAACAGACAAAAACAAAACAAACTCCTGAAACCTGACTGTAGAACTGAGGCTGCCAGAAAGAGGACTCTGGAAGTCCTCCCTGGTGGCGCAGCAGTTAAGTGCAGAGCTGTTGGCAGTGACAGGAACTTGAGTTCAACACCCCCCCACCCACCCCAGATTCCCATATGGTGCGGCAGACTTCTCCTGCCTCGCCTGCTGCTCCCCTCAGCAGTGTATTTTGGTTGATCTGCCTGTTCTGCTCCCTGCTCTGTCTCTGGTGAACCTTCTTGCTGCCCCACACCTCTGGCCTGTACCCCAGTTTGTTTGCATAAATAAATAAATTAAAAAAAAAGAGGGCTCTGGAGGTTTATTATGGTTTTGGTGGTGGATATGGTGTGATAACATACATTTGTAGATGTGTGAACCTGTATCCCAAAAACATCAAACATTTTCTCAATAATGTTACCTCAGCAAATGAAATTTTAAAAATAAGTAAATAAATAAAAAGAGAGAGAAAATATACTCCTTCCTTGTGACTGTATGAGGTAGGAAATTTTTACAAGATGTCCTCCCTCCCCACACCCTTCCACACTCATTTCCTTTCTTATCTCTCTTCCTTTCTTATTCCCTGAACCAATCACTGGCCAGAGAAACGGAACTATTATTAAAACTAAGACTAGTCAGTATGTTTCTGAGCCACATGCATGAAAAAGAGACAACAGGACAAAATCAGGTCTCTTCTACACAGATGAGTGGGGAGTTGCTATTTTTTAGGCTGTCATCACTGTCTGCCACATCCAAGCTATTAACTTTGTAGAAATGTTATGTTACAGGGCAGCCCCGATATAAAATGGGGTGCCTGACTGTGGGTCCTCACCCATGTGCTTAAAAGGGACTTTAGAATACCCAGAATTAAAGCCACATATCTATGAACAGCTAATCTTTGACAAAGGAGCAGAGAAAATGCAGTGGAACAAGGACAGTCTATTTAATAAATGGTGCTGGGAAAACTGGACAGCCACATGCAAAAAAATGAAACTAGACTACTACCTCACACCCTGCACAAAAGTCAACTCAAAATGGATAAAGGACCTGGATGTAAGACCTGAAACCATAAAATGTATAGAAGAAAATATAGGCAAAACTCTACATGACAT
>PVIJ01004896.1:0-111228 GCA_004024925.1 Scalopus aquaticus | reverse complement strand
GATCTTGAAACTCTGGCCTCTGTGCCAGCAGTGTGTATATTGCTCGTGAAAATGTTAGACATGCAAATTCTCAGACTTACTTAAAGGCTGGGGTGGGGCAGTAATCTTAAAATCCTCTAGGTGATTCTGATACATGCTAAACTGATAACCGCAGCATCCAAGCAGAGAAGGCATCTGAGTTGGACCTTAAAAATTAATGTTTTACCAGAGAGAAAGGGAAGGGGCATTGAGGACACAGGTCGCAACAAAATGCTTATTTTAAATAAGAAAACAGCAAGGTTCTGGTAAGCCAACTGGGTTTGTTTAGGAATAGCAGAGAACTGCAATTCGAGGCACATGGGTTTAGGTTAGGAACCCACATGTCCCAGGGAGGGAGTCAGGTCAGCGGGTTCTTACAGAAGGAAAAAGAAGGATGAGGTGATGTTCCAATGAGTTAGAAGGTAAAAATGTTCAGGTGAAGGGTCACAAGGTAAAATGATCAAACAGAGTAGGTAAAAGTCCTATTTATCAGTCCTTTCAAACAGAACATTCTCATTCTTGCTGACTTCGTGGAATGTTGGCAGTTTGGCCCAGCCCAAGGGTCAGATCCACTTGAAGAGGACAGTAAAGCTGTTTTTCCCTGGGATGGATTTCTCTGGCTCTAATTGGCTTCGCCGATGTCACCTTTCACTGACCAAAATTAGGGGGATGTAAAAGTGAGAGATATAAGTATGTTTAGGGGAAGTAATACAAAACCTGTAGCAGAGGAATGGAAAAGCCAGAGAAAGTAAGTTGGGGCCCAATTAAGAAGAGCATCAAATTGTATACTGTCAAGTTTGAACTTTAAAGACGTAAAGAAAACACAGTTTTGTGGGGCGCGGTTACAAGATGGCGCCGGAGGAAAGAGGAGCTAGGTCCGCCATTACAAGATGGCGCCGGAGGAATGAGGGGGCGGAGCTTTGAGAGTGGGTAAACAGGATAGCCATAGCCCGTGATGTTCACGTGTACAGTGGCTTTAGAGCTCGTGCGTGCGTGATCACTAAGACCATTGGTCGGGCCCAGTTTGACTTTTACCCTGATTGGAGCAGCCCAATAGCACAGTATGAAAATTGGTGGAAACATTGTATATAAGGAGAACAATAAAGAGGTTGAGAGAGACCATTTTGAAGATCACCTCCGAGTCGCGTCTTTTTCCTGCTGGACGGGGAACCGCGCGCGACACAGTTTAATTTTTTAAAAAGATTTATTTATTTATTCATACAAGCTGGTGTGTAGGGCAGAGGTATGGGGTGGTGAGAGGATTTACCCGAGACAGAGAGGGGAGCAGAACAGGCAGATGTACTGAATTCCACTGCTGAGGGGAGCAGCAGGGAGACAGGAGAGGTCTGCTGCGCCATGTGGGAAGCTCTCTGGCCAGGGATCGAACTCGTGCTGCAGTGGCTGGTGATAGCTTCATAATGCTGATACTTAACCTGTTGCGCCACCAGGGAGGCCTGAAAACACAGTTTTAAAGCAGGACAGTGACAGGATCAAAACTGTGTTCAGAGCTCCATGCAGGACTGATGTTCCAGCCATCGGGAGCCAGTTTTGTCCTGGCAAGAAATAAGAGCTAAATAAAGGCCTTAGAATCAGAAGAGAAGGGAGGGAAATATCTAATAAACATTCCCAAATGAGGCAAACAAACTGCGTTGAACAATGATTGACAACCACAGCTGTCGGGCTAAACCACCTAACTCCATGACTTTTGGGAAATTTTCTGAACTCAGCGCCTGGGTTTTCTTGTCCATGACAAGAATAATAAATGATAAATAATAATAAAATAATAATAATAAATAATAATAAAATGAAATAATAGTTTCTACCTCATAGAATTATTGTGAGGATTAAACAAATTACTAACTGTAAAGTGCTTAAACTAGTGCCTGGTATGTAGTAAGCACCAATAAATTGTGGGGGAGGGGGCGCCTGCACTCATGCGTGTTTTATTGGGAGTAGTTTGTCTAAAATTTCAAGCTTGGGTTAGAAGACAACACCATGAAGAAATGAGTCTGGAAGCAACTGAATTTCAGATATCTAGAGCCCTTCACTTCTCTGTACCGCAATTCCTGATTCCTCAACAATTGGAAATAGGCACTTAAGACCATCCCAGGAAAGTGGTGGGCAAAGAAATCATCCTCCATGTAAGTGAGATCAGAGGTTTCTCAGGACTTAGACATTCTGGCTGCTCTGACCCTGTTTCCTGACTTACATAGAAGATTCTGGTTCACAGTTTTTAATGAAGCTGGGGTAGTGAGTTTAAAGACCGCGAAACAAACCAGAGCAAGCATGAGACAGGACGTTGTCAATGCTGCCTATTCATCAAACACACCCGGTCCTCCCTCCTTTCAGAGATGGGACGACTGTACTTCCTGCCCCCTTGTGGTTGAGGAGGCCTGGGTGACTCCTTCGAGCCGAGAGTTGCAACTGAACATACGTCCTGAGTTACTTTAGCCACCACTGGAGACCAGAGCGCTCATTCCCTCAGGCCTGATTATGCCTCAGTCGAGGTTCCTGAGTTAAAGCTCTTCTGTCAACTTCCTAGAGAGGATTATGCAGAGTGAGCAAGAAATACACCCTTTTAATGTTAAGTTTTTGGCATTGTTTATTTGCACCACATAAACTAGTTTATCCTGGTAGATACTATTTAACACATATCAAATCTTTTTAAATTAGGGATTAACACCCAGTTTTAATGACACTGTGGGGAAACAGCTCAGATACTTGCTAGTGGGAGCAAAAAATGTTTTTGAAAAGTACTTTGACAGCAAATTCTATTAAAATTAAAAAGTACATACTTTTAAAATTTAGATTCTCTTTGGGGGAAATCTCTTCCACAAAAATAAAAGTACTACTTCAAAAGGATGTTATTTGTTGTTGCTTTGTTGGTGGTGGCCAAAAATTGAAAGCAATGTACATTTCTAAATACAGGCACACCTCAGAGATATGTGAGTTCAGTTCAAAGCCACCTCACTAAGGCAAATATCACAATAAAGCAAGTCACAGCTCTTTTCATTTCCCCATGTGTGTAAAACTTATATTTACACTATACCATAGTCTATTAAGTGGGCGATTAGCTTTATGCCTAAAACAACAATGTACATACCATGATTTAAAACTATTACTAAAAAATGTAACACAAACACTTGAAGTGAGCACAAGTTGTTGGAAGATGACTAAAACAGACTTGCCCAACACAGGGTTGCCACCAATCTTCAATTTCTACAAAATTCAGTATCTGCAAAACACAATAAAACTCGTTATGCCTACATGCTTCACTCACAATGTGAAGTAGTATGCAACTGTCAAAAAGATGAGTTTTATCCTTTTTATTAATTTGGTGGCAGGTCCAAGTGTTAAAAGAGCAAAAAAAACTCGGACATGACCTTGTCCATACAAGCCTAGAAAACTATGTTCTTTTACCTAGAAAGAAGCAGGGGAGGCTGGGGTAAGTGCCAAGAGCAGAAAGGGTATTGTCATGTTTTTCTCATTGTATTCTGATGTCGTTTAACTTGTTAAAATGTGCACAACCTATGTAATAAAACAAACTAAGTGAGAGACAGAAAAACATCTCAACCTGAGAATATCTGTTGACTGAGTCTGCACGCTGGACTAAGTCCTCCCACCACGGGGGGCGGAGCTTCTGCGAAGCTCCGGGCCACGCCCCCTCCACCAGGCATTCGCTTCTCACGTGTGCCGTGGACGGCTCTTCCTTCACGCATGCGTAGTCGCCCGAGTTGCCCTGTCTTCGTCTCTGAGGGGCGCCCTGCGGCTTTGGATTTGACCCCGTCAGGCTACCGTCGTGGCGGACCGGAACGGCACCTGAGGTTTGCTTCCGGGCGTCTCTTGTGCTTCCCCTTTCCTCCCTCACGCTTCTTCCCCTCCCCCTGCTCCCTTTCCCCTCCGGCTTCGTTCTTTCCCTTTGCGGCCGACCCCTCCTGAGCAGTGAGTCTGGGGCCCGGGGGGTAAGAAAGCGCTATTGGGGCCGGAAGCAGGGGGGCGTGAGACGGAGTGGTCGCCGAGGCATTTGGGCCCCGGGGCTTTCTGGAATGTTTTGTTTGTGGGAGGAGGTCGGGCCAGGGTGGGAAGGAGTCTTCCCCGAGACGCGAGCGGGGGCGGGGTTGAGTTTGGTTGCGGGTGGGTGGGACGCACCCCGAAAATGAGCCGCGGGGGTGGGCCGTGCGTGGGCAAAGGGAAGATGGACGCGGTGAGGCTGGCAGCGGGGCAGCGCGGCATTCTGCCATCCGTCTGGCTCCCGTCGTGTGACTGAAAAAGCTCTTCCACCGGCGTGAGCCTGCCGCTCTCGAGCCGAGATCGCGTTGTTGCTCGTCACTTCGGGGACTCCTCCCTGCTGCAAGCTCTTGTGTGATTGAGCATTACGGACTTTAAAAGTGAATTAAATGGAAGCAAAGTAATGGGAGCAAGTAATGAGAGATTGACGAATTGTGAGTTACAGACGAATCCTTTCCCCCAGCCCCGTGTTTGTTTAGATTAGGTGTAGGAGCGAGAACAGATTAGTCAGTGCAGGGACACATTAGGTCGTAGAAACAGCTTCCCCAGTAAATTGGTTCTTGGTTTTCTGAAACATGTTTTAGCTCCCTGTTGCGTAATACACGTTCTCCATGCCCCCTCAAACTTAAATCTTACTTAAGCCCGGGGCCTGCGTTATGTGATGAGAACCCTGCAAAATCTCGGCATCGGATCCCAGAGAGTGAGGGGAGAGAACATGGGCTCTAACTTTGAATACGGGAGCAGAAGAGGGATGAGTTTTATCACTGGAGTTCTCCATGGTGATTGTAATCACCCCCCGGTAATTTCCGTTTTCTCCTCCAGGCAGAGGGCGGCAGCATGTCCTCCCTCCCGGGGTGTATCGGTTTGGATGCGGCGGCTGCCGTGGAGTCGGAGGAGATTGCAGAGCTTCAGCAAGCGGTGGTTGAAGAACTGGGCATCTCTATGGAGGAGCTCCGGCAGTTCATCGACGAAGAACTGGAGAAGATGGACTGCGTGCAGCAGCGCAAGAAGCAGCTAGCAGAGTTGGAGACGTGGGTAATACAGAAGGAGTCTGAGGTGGCCCATGTTGACCAGCTCTTTGACGATGCGTCCAGGTGAGGGCCGCACGGGAAATTGGAGGCAATCCCGCCACTGACGACACTCTTAAAGTATGATTGTCGGGCCTCCCTGGTGGCGCAACGGGTTAAAGCCCAGTGCTGTGGAGCTGTCGGCAGCTACGGTGGGGTGGGCAGTGGGGTGGGCAGCGCGGTGGGCACGAGTTCGATGCCCAGCGGGGAAGATTCCCAATGGCGCCGCAGACCTCTCCTGCCTCACCCGCTGCTCCCCTCAGCAGTGTGTTTCCGTCCATCTGCCTCTTCTGCTCCCCACTCTGTCTCTGGTGAACCCTCTCACCGCCTCACACCTCTGACCTGCACCCCAGCTTGTATGCAAAAATAAATAAATCTTTAAAAAAATAAAGTATGATTGTCTACAACATTGTGCCAAGCACTTTATACGTTACAAGGCACAGCTGTGTAGATCCTGGCTCTTCCTCAAAATCCAGCCTCACAGCTGCTTATTCGTAGCCGTTCGTAGTCCTGTCCCCTCCTTTCTGAACGCCAGAAAACTTGCTTTCTTTTTCAGTAAGATCCCCTAGGGAGTGACGATATAAGGGTTCATGTCTTCTGTAAGTGAATATTAATAAGTTCCTACAACCCTGTATCTGCCAATCGCCCCCCACAGCCCGGCACCCCGACCCAGATGTTCCTCGTGCCCTAGTTGTCAATGGAACATGTCTTCAAATAGGGTAAATAATGAAATAGAGTTGAAAGGACTTGACTTTAGGCTTATTTTGGATTTGGGGGGAATTAGTATGTAAATCACTGTTTAAACTTTTTTTATGGAAAAAGCGTACTCAGTTCTAAAGAGGCTTTGGAATATGGCCTGTTTGAGTTCAGTGTATACTTAAATACCTACTTCCTCTGCTGGCTCTGACCTTCTTTACATGTGTTCCAATATTAGGGCAGTGACTAATTGTGAGTCTTTGGTGAAGGACTTCTACTCCAAACTCGGACTACAGTACCGTGACAGTAGCTCTGAGGATGAAGCTTCCCGGCCTACAGAAATAATTGAGATTCCTGATGAAGATGATGATGTCCTCAGTATTGATTCAGGTAAGAGTTGAGATTAGGAATAGGAAAGTCTCAGTATTGAAACTGAAACACTAGAAGATTAGCAGATGGAAGATAAAGGAAGCAAGGAAAAACCATCATCACTAACTCCATATTCCAAACTGTTGAACGTGTCTGTTACAGGAAAAAATAGAATGTGGTTAGTATAATAGGTGTCCTACATGAGCTACTTCCTCACTGAAGTGTCTTCCTTTCCCCATTCTGTATAAGCTCTATCCTGAATTCCCTTGCTTTTCTTTATAGGTGGCATTAACACCTAGTATAAATATCTCAGAACAGTAGATTGTGTTTGTCTATTTAACATTTTTTTATTTACTATAGCGTTCATCTACTCTAAGGTTTAATTTGAGTTTTAGTGCAACATTCACCACATTCCAGCTTTAGAACCCTTGCATTCTCCGAAGAGTCCCCTTGTACCTGTTTGCCAAGTGTCTGCATTATGCCCCCATTAACCACTGCCCTGTTTTCTTGCTCCGAAGTTTTGCCTTTAGAAATTTCACATAAGTAGATTCATACCATCTTTTTTTTTTTAAAGATTTATTTATTTATGCATACAAGCTGGGGTACAGGCCAGGGGCGTGGGGCGGCGAGAGGGTTCACCAGAGATAGAGCGGGGAACAGAACAGACAGATCGACAGAAATACACTGCTGAGGGGAGCAGCGGGCGAGACAGGAGAGGTCTGCAGCGCCATGTGGGAATCTCCATGGCCGGGCATCGAACTGGCGTTGCCAACAACTCCCCAGCACAGCGCTTAGCTGCTGCACCACCAGGGAGGCCAGAATCATATCATCTTTAGTGTCTGACTTCTGTGCCTTAATCTTGTTGAGATTTATCCATGTTGTTGCATATATCAGTAGTTCCTTTTTTGCTGAATAATATTCCATTGTATGGATATACCACATGTTTTATCATACCTCAATTGATAAACATTTGGGTTGTGTCCAATTTGGGGCTGTTCTGCATAATCCTGCTGTGAACATTTACACATAAGTCTGTATGTAAATGTCATGTTGCACATCTCTTAGATATTCCACCTTGAAGTGGAATTGCTCGGTCCTACTGTGAGTTTTTAAGAAGCTGCAATAGTGTTTTACAGAGTGGCTATACCATTTTACATTTCCACTAGCAAAGTAAGGGTTTGAAGGTTACAGTTTCTCTACATCCCTGTCAGTGGTTGGTATTCTTCAGTCATTTATTTTAGTCATTTTAATGGGTGTGTAGTGGCATCCCATTGTGACTGTGGTTTACATTTTCCTGTGAGCGTTAGGCTTCTTTGCACATACTTATTTGTCACTTAAGTATGTTTTGGGGAAAATACCTATTCAAATCTTTTGCCTTTTTTTAAATTGGGTTGTCTTTTTGATATTTTAGGTACAATTTATCAGACATTATTAACATTTTCTTCTGTATGTGGTCTTCTCATTTTCTTAATGGCATCTTTTAAAGAGTAAAAATTGTTAAGGTGTAAGAGTAGAAAGTGGTTTATTTTGTTTATGGCTACCCAGTTGTTCTACCACCACTTACTGGAAATACTGCTCTTCTGGAACTTTGTCAAAATTCAACTCACCATTTATATGAGGGTCCATTTCTGGATTCTGTTCTGTCATATTGATCTAAATGTCATGCCAACACTACCCTCTAAATTACTGTAACTTTATGGTAAATATTAAAATCACTTAGTGAGGGTCTCCCTGGTGGCGCAGCGGTTAAGCGCTGCGCTGTGGAGCTATCGGCAGCGGCAGTGCGAGTTCGATGCCCGGCCAGGGAGAATCCCACATGGTGCGGCAGACCTCTCCTGCCTCACCCGCTGCTCCCCTCAGCAGTGTATTTCCGTCCATCTGCCTGTTCTGCTCCCCACTCTGTCTCTGGTGAACCCTTTTGCCGCCCCATGCCTCTGGCCTGTACCCCAGCTTGTATGAATAAATAAATCTTTAAAAAATAAATAAATAAAATAAAATAAAATCACTTAGTGAAAGGCCTTCAAATTTATATATAGTTCACATATATTCCAAATACGTTTTAGGGTCAACCTGCCAGTTTCCACAAAAAAAGTTTTTATAGCCTGACAGGATTTTTTAAACTTTTTTAAATGTATTGTTTAATTTTTTATTAAGTTAATGTTGGTTTATAATACTATGTATATTTTAGGGGTGTAGGTTCACACCCCTAAAATGATGAGTGGACCAAGAAGGTGTGCTATATATACACATGGATTATTATTCAGCAATCAAAAAAATAAACTCATGCCATTTGCAGCAATGCAGATGAAGTTAGAAGGGATTATGCTAAGTGAAATAAGCCAGAAAGAGAAATACCAGGAGGTGTCATTAATATGTAGAATATAGAATAACTAAACTGAGGGTCAGAGAAAGACAAGCTTTAAAATTAACCCAAAAAGCTGACTACAGAACTGAAGCATCCAGAATGGGGAGGGAGTGCTGGAGGGATAAGAACAGTGAGGGAGGGAAACACAATGGACTGTGATGGTGGACTGTGGATGATTTGGTGGTGGGAGCATTGTGGTGGCAATACCTACCTGATGGGGGTATCCAGATATTACCTGGATGAAAAATAATGACTTGGAGGAGGTGCATGGAGCAGAGAAACACATAAAACAGGATTTTTTAATACATTTTTTATTGCCATAACATTGCAAAAAAAAGATGAACCTCTTCGTCATATTCCTAAATCTTGGCTGTAAAGATATGAGAAGATATGAAAAGTAATTAGATACTCTGAGATATGAGAAGTAATTAGAATCATGAATACTTTTAGCTGTGTACTTGTCAAATACTGCCTTTATTATGAGTCGGCACATTCCCTCTATACCTGCTTTGTTAGGAGCTTTTATCTAAATAGGTGTTGAATTTTATAAAATACTTCTTTTGCATTTATCAGGATAGTATTTTTATCCTTTTTTTAATGTGCTGTTGATTTGTAGATATTGAACTATCCTTGCATCATCAGAATAAATCTCACTTAATCAGTGAATGTGTCCTTTTAATGTACTGTTGAATACAGCTTGCTGATATTTTGTTGACTATT
The DNA here is from genome assembly GCA_004024925.1 of Scalopus aquaticus. Taxonomy (NCBI): domain Eukaryota; kingdom Metazoa; phylum Chordata; class Mammalia; order Eulipotyphla; family Talpidae; genus Scalopus; species Scalopus aquaticus. The sequence continues at coordinate 101,985 of PVIJ01004896.1, read as the reverse complement.
TTTGCGTATATGTTCATCAGGAATATTAGCCTGTAATTTTCTTTTCTTTTCTTGATAGCCTTATCTGGCTTTGGTATCAAGGTAATGATGGCCTCATAAAACAAGTTTGGAAGCATTCTCTCCTCTTCTGTTTTTGGAATAGTTTGAGAAGGATTTTTTTATTATTCTTTGAATGTTTGGTAGAATTCACGAGTGAAGCCAATTAGTTCTAGACTTTGATTTCTAACTCAGTCTCGTTTCTAGTAATCCATCTTCAAGGTTTTCTATTTCTTCACCAATTCAGTGTTTGTAGGTTGTATGTTTCTAGGAACTTATTTCTTCTAGGAAGTCAGATTTGGTGATGCAAAAGTGTTCATTGTGGTCTGTATGAGCCTTTGTATTTCTGTAATATCAGTCTTAATGTCTCCTCTTTCATTTCTAGTTTTATTTATTTGAGCCCTCTTTTTATCTTGATGAGTGTAGCTAAATAAAGATTTATCAATTATTTTTAGTGTTTTCAGAGAAAACCAGTTCTTTGTTTCATGGATCTTTTGTGTTGTCTTTTTAGTCTCTATTTCATCTATTTTCACTCTGATCCTTGTATTTCTTCCCATCTATTAACCTTGGACTTTATTTATTCTTTTTCTAGTTGCTTGAAGTGTAAAATTAGGTTGTTTAATTTTTTTTTCTTTCTTAAGGTAGGCTCTTACTACTAAGAAAGTCCCTCTCAGAACTCCTTTTGCCACATTATCCCATAAGTTCTGGTACACTGTATTTCCATTTTCATTTTTCTCAAGCTTTTTTTTATTTCTTTATTAATCTGCTGGTTTTTTAATAGCATGTTAATTTCACACATTTGCAAATTTTCCAGTTTTCTTCTTGTAATTGATTTCTAGTTTAAATCATTGTGGTAAGAAAAGATAATTGATATTATCAATTTCAGTTTCTTAATATTTCACTAGCATTGCTTTATGTTATTAAAGATTATTAATCACACTTAGCTTTGTTGCAGTTTATTTAGCCTTTTTTTTTCTTTTTAATTTTATTTTTGTGTGGAAGAGCTGGGGCGTAGGCCAAAGGTGCCAGGGGTGAGAAGATTCGCCAGAGACAGAGTGGGGAGCAGAAGAGGCAGATTTACTAAAATACACTGCTGAAGGGAACAGTGGGTGAGACAGGAGAGGTCTGCTGTGTCACATGTGGGTCAGCTCCCTGACCGGGGATTGAACTTAGGCCATAATGGTGATAGTGCTGAGACTTAACCTCTAGACCACCAAGGAGGCCCCATTTTGTTATTTTAAGACACATACTTAGCTTATTTCTTTTTTTGCCACTTTCTTACCCCAGTTTTATTAGGATTTAATTGATACAGAATATTTTATAAGTTTAAGGTATAGAACGTAATGATTTCATGTGTGTACTTACTACAAAATGATTACTCACATTGCCTTCCATTTGTAAATATGTGTTGAAAATCTCTAAATTAGCACTCGCCAATTCAGTAGCCATTGTGCACATGTGACTTATTAAAATTATGTAAAATGTTAAGGATTTAGTATTTTCCAAAATATGTAAAAAGCCCTTATAACTCAAGTATCAAAAGACAACTCAGTTAAAAAAGAGGCAGAGGATTTGAACAACTGTTTCTTTAAAGAAGATATATAAGCAGCCAATAAGATAGATGAAAAGATGCTCAGTATTTTTTAGTAATTACAGGTATGCAAATCAGAACTGGTTTAAAATCTTAGGATGGCTGTAAGTAATATATCCTTATCATAGATAACATATCCTTATCAATACTTATAATGCAATACTTGTAACCACAAGTATTGATAAGGTAGAGAAATTGGAGCCATCTAAATAGTTTGTGGGAATGTAAAATGCCACAGCCCTTTTGGCAGGTCTTTCAGTTCCTCAAAAGATTAAACATAGTTACTATAACCCAACAATTCCACTCCTCATACATTCTAGAGAAATTAGAATATATCACCCCATAAAGCTTGTATACAAATGTTCTCAGCGGTATTATTCATAATAGCCAAAAATTGGAAACCGTCCAAATTTGCATCAACTGATGAATAAATTGACAAAATTGAATAAATAGAACCATATTTCTACCACAGTGGGATGTTACTGAGCCCCCAAAAGTATTGAGGTATACTGGTAAATGTAATATAGATGAACCTTATATAGTAAGCCCCACATGTGGCTTCAATCCAGTTACACGAAATCTTCAGAATAGGCAAATACATATAAACAAAATTAGTGGTCACCAAGGCTTGGGTGGATGGTGGAATGGGAAGTTAGTGCTAATGAGTCTTTTCATCACCCCCAAAAGAAATTGCTATCCATTAATGAGGTTTCTTATTTGGAAGAGTGATGAAAATGTTCTGGAATTTTATGGTGTTGGTGGTTGTACAACCTTGTGAATATACAAAAAAGTATTGAATTAAATATTTTGAAAGGGTAAATTCTATGGCTTGTAAATTGTATCTGAATTTTTTTATATTCAATGAAATTTAAAATTCAGTTCCTCAGATGTACTCAACCACATTCCATGTGCTTGAATAGCTAAATATTAACAGATTAGACAGATACAGAATTTTCCTGTCGTCTCGGGAAGGTCTGTTGGATGGCACCACTCAGGCATGACGTTGCTACTTAATTCATTGATTACATCTCAAATTTTCAAATCATTTCATCCGTAAGTAAATTATTATTGTAAAAATTCAGTATACAGTGAAAACCCCAAACCCCATAGACTGCAGTGCTCCCTCCAGGTAAGTGTTGCCACCTGTCTGCTGTGTATATTTCTGGGTCCTTTTGGTACTTTTACATGTATGTGTAAATCTGTCTAGTTTTCAGTTGCTTATGATAATACATCTGTGATGATACGTTTAGGTAACATAGGCCTTGATATCTTGAAATTCTTATGTGTAAAGTCTTTAAAACTCAATTAGAGTTTTTCTCATTCATAGGTGATGCTGGGAGCAGAACACCAAAAGACCAGAAGGTGAGTTGGGGCGGGCAAGGGAATGGTGACAGATAAGAATGGGAAAGTGGCAGAAACTGTTGGCCTCACCAGTGAGTTCAGCCCTTAACATGTAATCATTCATCCTGTAATCAGCCCTCTAGACTACAGGCCTCTAACATGTAATAAGAATGCGGAAGAGGCACTTTGAGGTGCGTGTGCTGGATGCTGTGTGAGCGCGGGCCTCGGCAGTGGTCAGCCTGAGGCTGTTAGTCAGGGAAATCTCCCTCATGCTAATTTCCGAACCAGGTTTGTGAGAAAGGATTGTTTCACCTGGTAAAGCATAACCGTAAGCTTCCCAGCATAGTTTATTCCGTTTTCTTTTTGGAAGGACAGGTGTTTTTCTTATTCTCAAGTTATTTCTAACCATGCTACTGCTTTAAGACTCGTTCCCTCCTCTGCCCGGCAGCTCCGTGAAGCCATGGCTGCCTTGAGGAAGTCGGCCCAGGATGTCCAGAAGTTCATGGACGCCGTGAACAAGAAGAGCAGCTCCCAGGATCCGCACAAAGGTCAGGGGCGGGGGTGCCGGGTGCCGGGAGAAGGCGAGTCCCGGCAGAGGTTTCTTGGGTAACTGACTTTGCTTTAGCGTCTCAGAGCCTTTCTCCACCTCTGTTGGATTCGTTCAGCACCCCAAGCTGTGCAAGTCGGTGTTAAGACTTTTATGGTTTTGTTTTCCTTGTTGTCTACTGAAGTCTTCGGTCTGCAGATTGTGATAAGAGAGGCTCATTGTCCTTGGCAGCTGCCAATCCCAGGTGCAGTGATACAAAGACCGCCTTGCTCACGGATCCTTTCCCCAGCTGGAAAGCAGGGAGAAGAGAATGACTCAGACTCACAAAGAGGTCTGAGGAAGGCTTTGTTTGTAGAGTTGTGCTACTAATAGATGCCCTCCAAGAGAATGTTTTATAAATGCTACTTAGAATTTAACAAGTGGTAGATAATATTGTGAACTCAGCTGGAAACATTTGGTTAAAGTGAGATGTCCTTGGATTACATGTGGACTTCAGCTGCTCAGGGCGTCCTCTTACTATGACCGGTTGAGTCAGCTGTGTTTGCATCTCTGTCCTTGGCCAAGAGAGCAACCAAAGTTACCCCCTTTTCCCTGACCACCCTGCTCCCTCCCTTACATTTTCATCTCTGCCTAAACTATGCCATGTCTCTTTAGACCAACTTTGTTTTTCATCCATAGGAACCTTGAGTCAAATGTCCGGAGAACTGAGCAAAGATGGTGACCTGGTGATCAGTATGCGCATTCTGGGCAAGAAGAGAACGAAGACGTGGCACAAAGGCACCCTCATTGCCATCCAGACGGTTGGTATGTTCAAGCTAGAGGAAGAACTGAGGAAAAGCAACCTGCAAGTCTCCATTGCTGATTGTCCCCCACCGCCTTGCCTTTGGTGTCGTGTCACGGGCAGGCTTGCCAGAGAAGCTGACAGGCTCTCCTGTCTGTCTGTCTGTCCTTCCCCTTCTACTCAGGGCCAGGAAAGAAGTACAAGGTGAAGTTTGACAACAAAGGAAAGAGCCTGCTGTCGGGCAACCATGTCGCCTACGACTACCACCCTCCCGCCGACGCGCTGTACGTGGGCAGTCGCGTGGTGGCCAAGTACAAAGACGGCAGCCAGGTCTGGCTCTACGCTGGCATTGTGGCCGAGACGCCGAACGTCAAAAACAAGTTCAGGTACCGGGCGGGGATGGAAGAGAGTGGAGACGGGGTACAGCACCTGCCCTGGGCAGGCCACACTCCAGACCTCCCCCTTAGCCTATGTTCTTGGTCCCTGGCGGCCAGAACCCCTTTTTCTTTGCCCCAGGAATCAAATGGATGATTCGTTCTCAGACACACACCCCTTTTTTTTTCCATTAAGGGGAAAGTAGGAGGAGAATAAGCAGGATTGATTATACATAAAAAAAGAAATGCAGTGGAGATTAAATGCTTTCAGCAGACTAGGAATCTGGTAGTGGAACAAGAATAAGTAGCTCTTGGAAAAGCGGGGATATGTTGGTTAGGTTGGGGGGAGAACTCTTCGCCCTTGGGTGGAAGAAAGAAGAGCAGGAAGAAGTGCGTACTGCACAGCCCTGGACAGTGTGCCGTGTCCCAAGGGCTGGAGGCCGTGAGAGCTCCTGAAGGCCTGTTACACAGTGTAACGCCCCGTCTGTCCGCTCTTCCCTTACAGGTTTCTCATCTTCTTTGATGATGGCTACGCTTCCTATGTCACACAGTCTGAACTGTACCCCATCTGCCGGCCACGTGAGTGTCGCTCCTTTCTTTGTTAGCTCTCTCTTTACCTCCTCTACCTTATCTTTTTTTTTTTTTCTGAAGACAACCAGTTGAGGGGGCCTCCCTGGTGGCACAAGGGGTTAAGTCTCAGTACTAGGAAGCTGTCCGCAGCGACTGCAGCACGAGTTCCATCCCCAGGCAGGGAGCTTCCCACAGGGCGCAGCAGACCTCTCCTGTCTCCCGCTGCTCCCCTCAGCAGTAGATTTCAGTGGATCCACCTGTTCTACTCCCCACTCTGTTTTGGGTGAATCCTCTCACCCCTGCACCTCTGGCCTGCACCCCAGCTCTTGTATGCAAAAAATAAATAATAATAAAAAAAAAAAAAGACAGTCAGTTGAAAAGCCCTAATCTTATTCCAGTTTTAAGGAGCATAAGTTTGACTAACATTTTTTAGGCAATGTTTTTTTTTTTCTTCCTCCCTATTGCTGAGCCTTTGTAGCCAAAGAGTAAAGCATTAGAAGGTCATAATTGGCGTTGGGTCACTCAGATTGTGGGTGTGTTTTTGTTTTTGTTTTTTATTTAAGATTTATTTAAGATTTATGCATGCAAAATGGGGCACATGCCAGAGGCGTGGGGCAGTGAGAGGGTTCACCAGATACAGAGTGGGGAGCAGACCAGGCAGATCAGAAATACACTGCTGAGGGGAGCAGAGGGCGAGGCAGGAGAGGTCTACCGTGCCATGTGGGAATCTCCCCTGCTGGGGAGCGTCACCACTGCCAACAGCTCCACAGCGCAGAGCCTAACCGCTGCGCCACCAGGGAGGCCCTGTGGATGTGTTTTTATTTCATTTCTAAGTGATTTAGACTTGCTTTTCATCCATACTTGTTTCCTAGTCTCATGTTTCCTCTATCGCTTGTCTAATTTCGGGTCTGCCCAGTGCTCCCTCCAGAGCTGCAGTAGTTGCAGGGCTCCTGGTGTCCTCGTACTTGTAGCTTAGGCTTCAGGACAGACTCCTCCAGAAGCAGCTATTGTCAGTTGCAGAAGAATCCACTGACATCATTTCCTCCTAATACGGCAGTAAAGGTATTCAGGATCCCTTGAGGCCTAATGAGAATAGGAGGGAGAATGACTTTTTAAAAGCAGTGTTATGTTGCTACTTCATCTTTTTTCATTTACCTCTAAATTTGCCTCAAGTTAGCAAGAATTTCCACTTGAATTTTTCCGAGGAGAAATACCCATTTTTGTGAGGTGACCGGCTCACCGCTACTTGGTGAGCCGCTCCGGGATTTCCTCGAGGTGCACTCACCGGCAGGGCAGACTGCGCGGTGGTCCGGTCCCATGTCCCGGAGGTTCTGATCTGCAGTTGCTTTGCTCGCCCTCCCAACTCGCAAAATGCCAGAGTTGTCCTTGCCGACCACTTGCCCTGTGAGGCACGCCGGCCTGCCCTCAGCCCGCCCCCTTCCCCGGACAGTGAAGAAGACTTGGGAGGACATCGAGGACATCTCGTGCCGAGACTTCATAGAGGAGTACATCACGGCCTACCCCAACCGCCCCATGGTGCTGCTCAAGGGCGGCCAGCTCATCAAGACCGAGTGGGAAGGCAGGTGGTGGAAGTCCCGCGTCGAGGAGGTGGACGGCAGCCTCGTCAGGATCCTCTTCCTGGTACGGCGGTGGCCTTGTGGCTGCCTCGTCGTCCTCCTCCTCACCCCGCTGTCTGTTCCACCTGGTCCCAGTCAGGTTTTCCTCTTCTGTTTTATGCTGAGTGTTAAAAATAAAATTCCTGCACTTAATTGTGACAAGCGAGAAGAAAACGGTGCTTTTCTTCTCTGGGTATGTGTCCGTGTGGCGCCTCGGCACGGAGCAGGCCGCCAGCTCTGCTGTCCGGGGCGCGCCTTGACAGCACGATGGCGGGGGCAGGGCCGAGCGCTCAGAGGCCGCGCTCAGGTTTCATGGCCCAGTGTAGCTCGGAGAGCCGCTGCGCCTGCCCTTTGTTCCTCGGCCGGTGCTCCTTCCCACTTCTTACGCTCTGTGTAAACACTGGTCCTTCGGGGGGCTCTCAAAGAACACGTGGTTTTCTCCTTTCATGGCTGATGTCGGTCACGGAGCCAGGCGCATGAGCTTACGGCGGGGTAGGGAAACCGGGAGCTTTCTCCCGAGGAGACGCGTGAGGCGAGGCATCCTAGCCTGTGCCCGCCAGCCCCTCCCCCCCGCCCCCAGGATGACAAGCGGTGCGAGTGGATCTACCGCGGCTCGACCCGGCTGGAACCCATGTTCAGCATGAAGACGTCGTCAGCCTCCACCCTGGAGAAGAAGCAAGGGGGGCAGCTCAGGACACGTCCAAACATGGGTATGTCCTGAAAGACCCCGGCGGGGATGAGGACAGGCAGCAGAGGACGTCGCACGCGGCCGCCGTTCGCGGCAGGACCCTCTGGAGGCGGGGCTGTGCCGAGCTGTCTGCAGGGGTGGTGATGGGCGCGTGGTGCTGGCGCCACGTGCCAAAGTTCTGATTGCCTCTAACCAATCATTAAAATGGGAAACAGCCGGCCCAGGGTAGGGGCCCGTTTTCCTCGTGAGGACCGCCAGCTTCCTGTGTTAGCTGGCATCAGTTTTTTTAAACCCCGACCTGTTTTTGTTTTTATATGTTCCTAGCAGAGTTTCTGGCTGATTTTTTTTCCTGACTATATAGCTGATCAGAGAATGCTTTTTGTAAATGTTCACCATAGTATATGTAGTGTAATTATTAAGTCATCTGAGGCAAGAAGTTAGTCTTACTAAAATTAAAGCCCACGTATATCAGTATTCACACTGATGTGAATAATAGCTATTGTCAGTCTTAGTACTTCAGATGTTTTCATTGTTGCTTCTAGAGTACATAACTATAACCTGGAAGTGAATGTAAGTGATACAGCTGTCATCTTACTGATCAGTGTCCTTTTTCCTGCAGGTGCTGTGAGGAGCAAAGGGCCTGTGGTCCAGTTTACCCAGGATCTGACGAGTACCGGGACCCAGTTCAAGCCCATGGAACCCCCACAGCCCACAGCCCCCCCCGCCCCGCCCGCCCCTTCTCTGTCACCCCAGGCAGGTGACAACGAGTGAGTGCTAGTCCTTCTTTCTTGCCTGTTTCTTTTTGTGTTCTGTTTTCCTTAGCCCTTACGGTGGGATCTCTGCCCTCCTAGGAGCTTGGAAGGCCAGCTTGCCCAGGCGCGGAAGCAAGTAGCCAAAAAGAGCACATCCTTCCGGCCAGGATCTGTGGGCTCAGGCCACTCCTCCCCTGCGTCCCCCGCACTCAGTGAAAATGTCCCTGGTGGGAAACCTGCAGTCAACCAGTCGTACCGGTGAGAAAATCCCAGGCACTCCGTGGGGGGTGGACTGGGGGCTGCTCCCTTAGGAGTTTGGACGTGAAAAGAAAGATTGGACCTGGGAAGTTTCCAAAAAGCAGAACACAGACATAATTGAATAAGAGACCAGTACCTGAAATAAGAAATTGCCAGAAAGTCAGTTGTTAAAACTTCTCATGGAACGTGGTGTCATCATTGGCACAATGGAGAAGAAACACTCCAACCTCCCTCCCTGAATCGTGGGAGTTAGTGAGGGCGCTTGTAGGACATGTAGAAGGATGAAAGCCCTAAGTAGAAGACTAGACTCGTTTCCATCATCACAGGCAAAAAACTTTCGGGAAAAGCACGTTGCTTATAAAAGATGGTATCAGTCGGCGCACAGTAACCAGGGCATTGAGTTGTCCGAGCCTGGTAAGGCGGGGCGCATCCGACGTCCTCGCATTACCGTTCGCCTCACACACAGGCCGTTGGACACACCAGAGAAGCACTTGGCCCACTGGAAGGGCAGCTTTGTGACAGATCAGTTGCCTTCTTATCTGATAGTTTGCATCTCGTTGGCAGGTCACCTGTAGGCTCGACAACTTCAGCCACAGCACCCCCAGCACCCCCGGCCCCCCCAGCGCCGCCAGCCCTCCCGGCCCCCCCAGCCTTCCACAGCATGCTGGAGAGGGCACCAGCAGAGCCTGCCTACCGAGCCCCCATGGAAAAGCTTTTCTACTTACCTCACGTCTGCAGCTATACTTGTCTGTCCCGGATCAGACCGAGGCTGAATGAGCAGTACCGTGGCAAAAACCCTCTGCTGGTGCCGCTGCTGTACGACTTCCGGCGGATGACAGCCCGGCGCAGAGTTAACCGGAAGATGGGCTTTCACGTCATCTACAAGACGCCCTGTGGCCTCTGCCTTCGGACAATGCAGGAGATCGAGCGCTACCTTTTTGAGACCGGCTGCGACTTCCTCTTCCTGGAGATGTTCTGTTTGGATCCGTATGTTCTTGTGGACCGGAAGTTTCAGCCCTGTAAGCCTTTTTACTACATTTTGGACATCACCTGCGGGAAGGAAGACGTTCCCCTATCCTGTGTCAATGAGATTGACACGACGCCCCCACCCCAGGTGGCCTATAGCAAGGAGCGAATCCCGGGCAACGGCGTTTTCATTAACACGGGCCCTGAGTTTCTGGTTGGCTGTGACTGCAAGGATGGATGCCGGGACAAGTGAGTTGGGGGGGTCGCTACTGTACACCCAGCTTTATCACGGGTGCCTTCTGTCCGCACCCCTCTCCTCCTCTCCCATCTCCCCTCGCCTGGAGCTCCTGCCCACAGCCCCGTGAGAGCCGTGAGGTGGAGAGGCCCGCGGGGCCTTGGGCCGGGTCTCGTGTTTCTTTCCCACCGACTGGCCTTTCCTTGGCCCCCCGCCGTGCTCTCAGCCGCCACGTTCATTCTCTCTCTCCCACGCGCCCACTCTGCCTTGGTCGTCCCCTCTCTGCCATTCTCATTGTGTGAGCGGAGGAGAAGGTGTCACTGCCTGTTCTCCTCTCATCAGTACTTCTTGCCCTCCAGAAAGCCCCTGGCTCTAGCTGTCCCTTCTCTCGCGCAGGTCCAAGTGCGCCTGCCACCAGCTGACTGTCCAGGCAACAGCCTGCACACCAGGGGGCCAGGTCAACCCCAACTCTGGTTACCAGTACAAGAGACTTGAGGAGTGTCTGCCCACAGGGTAAGTCCCCGGGGAGGTGAGCACCTCAGACATCAAGAGCGCGGGCTGTCTCCCGGTGCGCGAAGGAGCAGCAGAAGTCTGAAAATTGGAACCAAAAATTGAAAAACTGAACCAGGCGTGTTAGCAGTTAAATCTTACGTACTAGTTTCCAGAACCTGTTTCTTCCTTGGGCTTACCCTGAAATGAAAACATAGACTATCTAGCAATTTCCTTATGTAGTAAAAGGTGATCTTAATTTTATAGCTACCTAAATGTGTGTGTATGTCCTAACGGACGTTGGTGTTACTCTAGCAAGTGCAAAGTATTCAGAGAGGAGGAGTAGGAGGGACCTGATGACGTAGGACTCCGTTCATGGAAAGGAAAATTAGAATCAGTGGCTGGTGTGATAAGCTGTTAGAGAATAGTCAGCGGTTAACTGACTTACAAGCCGCCTCTTGAAGATACTTCAGCTTCCGTGCGGATGGCAGGCCCTGGGGTCAGCGGAAGTCAGGATTGGAAGCCCAGTCAGGTGAGCTCGGGGACACGAGGAGAGCTCGTGCATCCCGGGGCCTGTGGTGGAACGAGGGTAGCAGTGGAGATGAAGAGGAGGTGTGGGTGCCTTCGGGGGCGGAGCCACGGAACGTCCCCGAGAGCTTGCGGAGCGGCAAGAGGGGAGCCAAGGCCAGCTCCTCAGTTTTACGCTTGGGAGTGGAAGTCGTTGGAGTGAAACACCAGGGGAGTTGTAGGTCTGAGTGAAGTTCGACTCCTGCTCTGGCCGCATTCAGTTTGAGGTGCCCGTGAGGCAGTCCGCGTGGAAAGGCCAAGAACGCAGTGAGGTTTCTGGAGAGGCGTGTGAGGCTGGACGTGCAGCCTGGGAAGCAGCAGCACGGGTAGTACAAGCCTGGGTGAGCTCACCTAGAGCCGCTGCTGAGGGAGAAGAGAAGGGGCCCAGCAGGGAGCCCCGGGCTCCCAGCCTCTAGAGCTTGAGCAGAGCTGTCCGTAGGCACGTGGGATGATGGGGCCAGGGCGGGGCGGAGGAGGGCGGTAGGAGAGAGACGGCGCGGTAAGTCGGTTTCTTGCACGTGGGAACTAGTAAGTTCGTTCCTCATAATGGGAGGAGAAAAGCGCCAGTCTGGTACCTCAGGAGTGTCCTCGTGACTGAAGCGTCTGTGTTTCCAAATTGAACGGGTCACTCGGGTCCCACATAATAGGTGAAAACAGATCCCCACTGAAATACCTGTTAATAAAACGTGGCCGTTGTGTCCATGGACACTGAAAAGGCAGAGACAAATCCTGAAAGCTGCTAGAGGAGATGGAGACCACAAAAAAAACCCTCTGGCCTTCCCAAAAGAACATTGGATGCTCGATGGCAGTTGAGGATCTATCCAGAACTGCGAGGGGGAATTGTGCCTGATCTAGAGTCCAAACCTACATAGCACTGCGGGGTGGGTAAGTGTCAAGCGGGCTGACGTCGTAGGTTAGACATTAAATACGTCAGGATTTTCCACTACTCCTTTTCAGTAAGTTACTGGAAATGTTTACCGAAAATGATTGAAAAAATCCAAAGGAAGGTTTCCGGATGCAGGGGGAGAGGAATGAGGGGAATCCCGGGGTGACAGTGGAGCGGAGGGGCTTCTGCGGAGCGCCCGTCGAGGCCAGCCCGGCCGGTGGGTCTGCCTGCGAGGGCGGCTTCCTCAGGCGCACAGGTTCAGGAGAAGCCTGATGGGTTTGGGTTTGTTGTTTTTGTTCCCTGGGTTTTTCAGTCTTGAGAGGAGATTGAGAGGCCTGGGGACTCGGAATGAATTTGAGCTGAATGCGTGTGACGCGTGGCAAGGACAGCCTCGCTTAGTTGCTTCACTGTCAGTTTTTGTTTAATTAACAAACAAAAAAATTGAATCTGACAACATTTCGATTTGATATTTTGGAGTAGTAAGAAACATGAATGTTTCTTAGAACTTTTGCACTTGGAACGTTTCATGAAAACACTTTCAAATAACCACAAATAACACGTCATTACCCTGCTTCACTCTTTAATAGCTTCCTGCTGGACTTTGGGTTTTCTTGTGACGCGGACGCTGGGCCCCTCCCCGGCCCCTGCACACCTGCTCCCCACTGGCCTTCCTCAGCTCTGACTCCCGACCCCCCAGTGCTCACCACCTTCCCCCCGGCCTTCCTGGCGTCCTTCAGCTCCTCTCTGCTTAGCGTATTCTTGAACCTTGACCTTTAGTTTTGCCTCCTCAGAGAGCCCTTTCCTGGTCATGCTAAAACTCGGCCTTTCTCACCCCGTTAGTCCTCGCTGAGGCCCTGTCGGTGTCCTCGGCGAGTGTGTGACTGGATTTTGTAAGCCTCCACTAGACCGCAGGCTCCGTGGGGATGGGACCCTTGTCTGCCCTTCCTGCCACGTGGCACCAAAGCTGGCTTGCCCGGGCACCCGGCACGTACTCAGCACGCAAGCAGATTTTGCTGCATGGTGAGTGCTGCTTGTTACGGCTTCTCGGAAGGTTTTGTGTGGTCAGGGTTACCTGGCCACCTTCTGACCCGTGCCTTCCAGGCTGACCGTGTCTGCCAGAGGATACGCGTATTCGTCACCAGCCGCGTCCCCGGGGGGCCGGGGATCCGGTAACCATTGTGAGGAACCTTAGCTGCACTGACTCCATAGTGAGTTCAGCTCGTGACTGTCCATCGAGAATTATGTGTAGCGTGCTTGTCTCTGGGCGTGTTACGCTGTAACGGCTTTTTTAAAGCTTAAAAAATAGCCTTATAGGGTTGATTTGCGGATAGAATAAGAATAGATAGAATAATCATGTAAGGCATTTCCATAATCCAAAACCGAAGTGTGTGTTCAGCAAACAAAAGTTGCTCGTAGCTCCGTGCAGAGGGGTCTGACTGATGTCATCAGCTGCCGATTGCACTGTCTCCTTTCCAGCGGTGAATACTTCCCTTAAATTTAGGTACCAAGAAAACATGTAAAATTCCAGCACTGAGCAAAGCAGACAGAGCCCGAAACAGCGACCTGAAGAGATTCGTTTTCTTGGCGTAACTGTTCCTTTCCTTTCATGCTCATATTTGCTAGACCTGTCTGATCAACTTTAATAGTTTATTTTAAAAATAGGCGTTACATTCTCAAATTGCATAAAACAGGAACCCCTAGGGAGTAGGATGAGGACCCTTTTCACTGCGTCCCTCATGTCAGGCACGGCACTTGGCGTTTGATAAATGCCCACTGGTTTAAAAAATGCAAAATGGCACAGACTCGGCGCCGAGAGGAGCATCTGTTCCTGCCACGATGGGGAGGCTGGGTGTGGACAAGGCCTCCAGCGCGGCCTCACCAGGCCCGCCTGACTCACAGTAGCTGCTGCAGTGAAGCGTGGTCTCCGCGGAACCCTGCAGTCTGTCGGCCTCGCCCCGCCAGCGCTGAGACGCCTCGCGGGGACCACAGGAAGCCCAGTGCGCTGCGGCCTGTCGCGTGTCTGAGCGCGCCAGAGGCCCGCACTCAGTGAGGACGCTCCGGGATTTGCCAGCCCGTCTGGCTTGTCACTTACCCCTGGTGGCTCCGTGGCAAGTGCCGGGAAACTTGGGCAGCAGGCGGACAAAGCTGGGAATGGGGCGCGGGCCCAGGAGGCCAAGGCACCTGGCTTCTCGCCTGGCGACACTGTCCTGGGGGCCTGGAACTGCTCAGTGGCCCCCGAGGGCGCGGGGTGTCGCTGACCTTCACCACCGTGACTGCGCCACACAGGCTCTCCCCACCCCAGACCAGGCCATGACTGTCCTTTTCATGAACATGGAGCGTGCGTGCCCGGAACCTGGGGACCTGCAGGGCGCGGGGGCTGCTGACGGCACTGTGCTGTTAGCTCACGCTGACAAGAGGCCCTTTTCAAGCCGGGTGTGTCCACAGGGCAGGCCGCGTCCCCCCGGCGCCGCCACGTGCTCTGTGGCGGGCCCCTCTCTGGGCTCGGGTAGGTTGCTTCCGTCTGGCGTCGGAGGACACGCGGGGCTGTGGGGTTCGTGGAGAGCCTCCGCCCGCCCATGCTGACGCCGGGAGGAGGCGGCGCCGTCCGCCCCAGCGGCCGGTGTGGGCGTGGGGAGCGCCGTGGCCTGGACATGGAGCCCTGGCGAGCTGCACATGCGCCTGCTCCGAAGGCTTTGGACCAGGCCTCAGACATCACGCCGATCCTTCCAGTGCGGCTCACCAGGACACTGGCCAGTCCCTGGAGACCACGCAGCGGCTGTGCCAGCCGGAGGACGCCGCCCCACGCCTGCGCCCGACGCGGGCGACTCCTGCACGTGCCGCCCGGGGGCTGGCGACGAGGGCGAGGGGGCCTGCCAGACGCACCCCCTCCGTCTCCCGGACGGACGACGGCTGGTGAGGAGGAGTGCCCTGACGGACGAGGGCGCGAGTGGCCGCAAGAGCGATGCCAGCTTCAGAAGAGCCACGAGGGAGAAGCGGGAGAGAGGACCAAGGAGAAGCGAGAAGCCCGAGGGTCAAGGAAGGGCCCAGGTCGGCCCGCGCAGACCTCTCCGCTTCTGGCTCCCGGCCAGATCCTCCGCCTCTCCCCCAACCCCTCTGATCTTGTATTTTCTCTCTCTGCATATTTATATAAAAAATACTAAACAAATACTCCCAGGGGCTAGAAGCGGGAGGCTGAGCCGGGGCTCGCGCCACGTGACCTCTCCCAGCCGCCGCCCTACCTGCCCCCTTCCCCAGTGTTCCCTCAGAGGCCCCGGCAGTCACGGCACAGAATCCTCAGGGCCTCGGTGCCCACCTTCAGGCTCTGGAAAGGCACCTCACTGGACTTTCCAGGCAGGGAGGCGGGGTCTTCAGGGACCCTGTTCTCTGCCGACTCCTCAGGTAACACGAGCCCCTCAGGCTGGGTCGCTCCTGAGCCAGGCACCCGCGCCGCGCCCCCTGCGCCCGCGCTCTGCTAGTTCCCTTCTGGGATATTGTTTTCATTCTTGCGAGCATCTTCGTAAGAGGTGATCCATGTCTATGTGCTCCAAAAAAAATATGAAAAGCAGTTTTACCAAAAGAGAACCATGAGCTTCAGAGCCCTTCCTCCTGACTGCGCCCCCCTCCGCGCCTGTCATGTTGGTTTTGGTTTTTCCCACAGTGTTTGATTGTTCGCACTTACTTCTGCCTGTTAGCGCGGCCTATGTGCTTGCTTTAATGGCTCTTTTTTTAAAAAAAAAAAGATTTATTTATGCATACAAGACCTGGGGTGTAGGCCAGAGGTGTAGGGCGGTGAGAGGATTCACCAGAGACAGAGCGGGGAGCAGAACAGGTGGATCTACTGAAATCCACTGCTGAGGGGAGCAGCGGGGAGACAGGAGAGGTCTGCTGCGCCCTGTGGGAAGCTCCCCGACTGGGGATTGAACTCATGCTGCAGCGGCTGCGGACAGCTGCATAGTGCTGAGACTTAACCCCTGCGCCCCCAGGGAGGCCCCTTACTTTAATGGCTCTTAGCCTGATTTACCTCTTAACTTCTCTGTTAGGCTTTTTCTGTTACTAACTGTAGCACTATAGACACCTGCGTAAGTTACTCTTCTTCCTCCCGAGTTATTTCCTTGGGCTTTGTCCCCAAATGAATCAGCACAGGTGGATGAGGAAATCGTCACACATAGGTCCCTGCCTGACAAGTGGTTCCTGAAAAGTCACAACAGTTGTGTGTGCCTAGTAGATGTGTCTGATCTGACTGACTCTCCCCCACCCTCCTCCAGAGTCTATGAGTGTAACAAACGCTGCAAGTGTGACCCCAACATGTGCACCAACCGGCTGGTGCAGCACGGGCTGCAGGTTCGGCTTCAGCTGTTCAAGACACAGAACAAGGGCTGGGGGATCCGCTGCCTGGACGACATCGCCAAGGGCTCCTTCGTCTGCATCTACGCAGGTCAGTGGTGCAGGGAAGGGCAGCCCTGCGGGTGTGGCGGAGAGTGTTGAGCGGAAGCCTAAATGCTCGCTACATGACCTCAAGGCAAGAGGCAGCCAGAATTTTCTTCTGTAAGTAACAGGACTAGCGCGGCCCCAGAGAGGCACGGCGCGCGTCACAGGGCAGGACCGAGAAGGGGAGGTGCAGCTGGACCCCGGGTGTGTCAGAGCAGAGTGCTCGTACAGTGTCCTCCCGCTGTCTGCGCCCGGAGCTCGTGCGTGGCTGACGCCCCGCGTGGCCCACAGTAAAGGGAAGAATGGGAGGGCAGAAAGGCCAAGATCAGAAGCCTCAGTCGGCTTCCGGGACTCGGGCACGGAGGCGGCGTGTAGGCCGGGGAGCGCGTCATGGATGCGTCAGCTCTGCTGGCGGGTGGGGTGTTGAGGAAATGACCCCCCTTCTTTCTGAAATTCTCCATGTCCTAGAAGGCCTGTCGTTTTCATTCCCAGGCAAAATCCTGACCGACGACTTTGCGGACAAGGAAGGCCTGGAGATGGGGGACGAGTACTTTGCCAACCTGGACCACATCGAGAGCGTGGAGAACTTCAAGGAGGGCTACGAGAGCGACGCCCCCTGCTCCTCTGACAGCAGCGGGGTGGACTTGAAGGACCAGGAGGACGGCAACAGCGGCACGGAGGACCCCGAGGAGTCCAACGACGACAGCTCGGACGACAACTTCTGCAAGGACGAGGACTTCAGCGCTAGCTCGGTGTGGCGCAGCTACGCCACCCGGCGGCAGACGCGGGGCCAGAAGGAGAACGGGCTCTCGGAGACGGCGTCCAAGGACTCGCGGCCCCCGGACCTCGGGCCCCCACACACGCCCGTCCCGCCGTCAGCCCCCGGCGGCGGCTGCAACCCTCCTTCCTCTGAAGAGACACCCAAGAACAAGGTGGCCTCGTGGCTGAGCTGCAACAGCGTCAGCGAGGGCGGCTTTGCCGACTCTGACAGCCTCTCGTCCTTCAAGACCAGCGAGAGCGGGGAGGGCCGCGCCGGGGGCAGCCGGGGGGAGGCCGAGAAGGCGCCCGCCCCGGGGCTGGCCGTCAAGGAGGAGGCCGATGTGAAGCCAGCCAAGAAAGAGGTGAGCGCGGCTGCTGGGAGGCTCGGGCCTGACGCGCGCCTGGCGCCGTGTTTAAGGAGCCAGATTATTTTAAAGGCGCCTGCCTGTGGGGCGGAGGGTTTAGCGATGATTCCAGTCATGAGAGGTTTTTGCGTGATTTTTTCCCATTGAGTTCTACTGCGAGGTTTCTGCCATCATTCTGTTAGAGCAACAAGAATTGATTTTAAATATATTTTTAATGATGTTGAACTTACACGGTAGAGGCGCCTTGTCCCGTGGGGTTCCGCCTGTGGCTTTTGTGAGCACACCACACGCGCCCTCAGGGCAGCACTAAGGCCCCTTCGGGCTTTCCTGACCGGGGCGGGACTGTTGCCTTCAAGCTGAAGAATGACTTCTCCACACACGACCCCTAGTGTGACTCTGGCTGACTGACGTCCACGGAGGTTCCTGGTGATGAAATCCAGTTGTCAGATTTGTCACCTAGGACCTTGAAAATGTCACTTAACCCTTCACTTTTTTCCAGGAGCCGGAAGACCGAAACAAGACGTCAGCGTAAGTGTCTGTTGTTTACCTAAGTCTGCCTTCCCCTCAAGCCTTCAGAGGAGCCCAAGAAACAATCTCCTGACCCCCCTCCCCCCTCCCATCAGAGTCACTGAAAGCTCCCGAAGTTACGATTACAACCCTTCCCCCGTGAAGACCGAAGGACTCCGCCGCCCGCCCAGTAAGACCAACATGCACCAGAGCCGGAGACTGCTGGCCGCCGCCCACGCCAACCCTGACGTAGGTGGCCGCCCCGGCCGCTCACCCGCTGCCTGGTCACTTGCCTCACCCGCCCCCGTCTTCTCCTGCGTAGTCTCAGCCGCTCCCTGCCGGAGACTGCTGAGCAGGGATGCGGGGGGGCCCTCCCCACTCACGCCTCGCCCCTCGCCTGTGCCCCCAGGACGTCCTCACGCTGTCCAGCAGCACGGAGAGTGAGGGCGAAAGCGGGACCAGCCGCAAGCCCACGGCCGGTCAGACGTCGGCCGCGGCGGTGGACAGCGACGACATCCAGACCATCTCCTCGGGCTCTGAAGGGGATGACTTTGAGGACAAAAAGAGCATGTCTGGTAGTCCGGGGGTTGGGTGGTAGGAAGGAACAGTAGGAAAGTGGGGGAAGAGGAAGCTCAAGAAGGGGGAAAACCCAGCCCCCGAGAACGGAAGCATCTCCAGGGTGCCGGCTCCGGCCGCGGTCACTGTGGGCTGCTCTGCCCAGCCCCTTCTCTTTACCCCCAGTTCCCTCACCTAACCCTAAACCGGATCCTGTTGGAAAAAGCCGCCGCCGCGGGGGTCTGGGGGTGTCCCTGAGCTGCCCTGGGTGGTCAAACCCGGGGGAGAGTCCAGGCTGGGGGCGGGTCCTCACCGCGTCTCCTTCCGCCCAGGTCCCGCCAAGCGCCAGGTGGCCGTGAAATCCACACGAGGCTTTGCACTGAAATCAACCCACGGAATCGCCATTAAATCGACCAACATGGCGTCTGCGGAGAAAGGGGAGAGCGCGCCTGTGCGCAAGAACACGCGCCAGTTCTACGACGGCGAGGAGTCCTGCTACATCATCGACGCCAAGCTCGAAGGCAACCTGGGCCGCTACCTCAACGTGAGGCCCTCCCTCGTCTCTAGTGGATTGCCCCGGTCCTCACGTTTCTGCTTTTCTTTTTTTTTTTCAAAGATTTATTTATGCGTACAAGACCTGGGGTGCGGGGGGTGAGAGGATTCACCAGACAGTGGGGAGCAGAATAGGCAGATTGACTGCAATCCGCTGCTGCAGGGAGACAGGAGAGGGCTGCTGTGCCCTGTGGGGAGCTCCCTGGGATCGAACTCAGGCCGCAGTGGCTGCGGATAGCTTGATAGCGCTGAGACTTACCCTGCGCTACCAGGGAGGCCCTTATTCTTGATCCCAAAAGATCTTGAAGAGGTAGCGTTCTTTCGAAACCTCTCTGTGATAGAAAGGATCCAATGGCATCGTTTTTCTTCACGCCCGCCCTCACCCCACAAAGCCAGATTCTGTTTCCCTGGCTCTCACCCAGCCTTGTCCTTACACCTGCAGCACAGTTGCAGCCCCAACCTGTTCGTCCAGAATGTCTTCGTGGACACCCATGATCTTCGCTTCCCCTGGGTGGCCTTCTTTGCCAGCAAGTAAGAGGGAGTCGGGAGAGGGTTTGGCTGGGCGGGAAAAGCACCCAGGTGGGGAGGGGCAGGGCCGCCTCGGTGCTCTGCGGCCCCGAGCCTGGGTCATCTGCTGTCCTCACCATGCCCCACCCTCTGCCCCCTTCAGGAGAATCCGGGCTGGCACGGAGCTGACGTGGGACTACAATTACGAGGTGGGCAGCGTGGAGGGCAAGGAGCTGCTCTGTTGCTGCGGGGCCATCGAGTGCAGAGGGCGCCTCCTCTAGCTGCCCCCCCTCTGCACCTCCCGACTGCCCTCTGCTCAGGAACTGGGTCTTCCTGACTGTTGAACTCTGACCCCAAGTCTCCAGTCTAGCTGTCCCCCCAGCTCCTAAGAGCAGCGGGGGTTCTGGATTAGGAGACCCTTCTAATGTGGTGCTAGCAGGCAGGGCCCCCCAGGCTCAGGGCTGGCCTGGCCTGGGCCTGAAGCCCTCCGCCGTCGCGTCCATCTTGCCCGGCCCTCACCTGTTCGTGTTCACGCTTCTGACGGGTTTTATGCCTGGGGACGAGGGCTGTTTCCATCCCCGGTTTGTATTGTTTGACGGTCTTTTAACATCTTACTCAAACTGAGGTGGCGATTCCATTTGTCTCCCTCAGCCCCCACACTCCCATTGCTGAGTCTTCCGATGAGAGAAATACCCTCCCCTTCCTCCCAGCGGGCAGCTGTCAGTCTCACCTTCTCTGTTCCTTTTTACCATATGAAACTTAAAAAAGAAAATGTTACAGAACTGAGAATGGCATGAGGAGACGTTCTTAGTTATTTAGTTGATCCCCCTTCTCAATTCCTCATAGTCTCGGACACTTGTTGCCATGTTTTACTTAATCTTTAATATATTTTAATTAAAAAAAAACAAACATTAACAGTACATTTTGGTCTGAAGTGGTCCCTCTGCTGAAATGCCAGATGCTAGCTGTAATTCTGGCTTTACAACCAAAACCCCAAATATTTAATAAATAAAAATTAGAACTAGGTGCCATTCTACTCCAGACCGGCTAGCCCGGAGGAACAGGCCAGAGGACGGGGCAGCAAGAGCTTGGACCTCAGTGACAGGGAAGGCTGGCAGAGAAGTAACACAAAGAGAGGGTCTGAACCCCAGTATGGCCCCACTTTTTGGCAGAGGTAGGGTGAAGGTCGTGTGCACCCCCCACACTCAGTTCCTTTGTGTCTCAGGAAGAGGAAAGTTGAAGTCCGCTCGGCTTTGCTTTGGGGCCCGAGCTAGGGGCCCCACAAGGCGAGCCCTGGTCCTTCTTTGGCAGAATGCGGCCCGCAGGGGGGCGTAAGGTGCGGCCCGGCTCTGGCCGGCAGGGGCAAAGGCGATGGTTAGGGCCCAGGCCAGGGGCCAGAGGAATGTGAGTCTGACCCGCCCCAGGCTGAGGACGCCCCGCCGGAAGTGAGACCCTCCACTGACGGCCGGCCGGAGCCGTCTCCCCCTCCCCGGCGCAGGCTGGTCCAATTTGGTTTAAAGGCAACCGGGTGGCAAAGCAGCAGGGGTGGGGCGAGGACAGCAGCCGCCTCGCTGCTTTCTCCCCAGGAGCTGAGGGCCCCGAGGGCGGGCGCGGGGCGCTCAGTCCTCCTTGCGGCGGTGGTTGAGCGCCGGGTGGCCGTTGACCAGGGGCCGCCCCTTGGCGCCTCCCGAGGCCGCGGCGTCCTCTCCCTCTGAGCTCTCGGTCTCCTCCCGGTCGCTGCGCTCATCTTCCACCAGCTGCGGGGAGAGGAGGGTGGCAGCGCTCCCCGGGGCTGGCGGCTCCCGGAGGGCCCCGCGGGCAGGGCTCACCTTTCCAGTCAGGAACTTGTGGGCCATGCGCAGGATGAGGCAGGCCCAGAACACGTGCAGCAGCTGCAGCACGCCCAGCATGGAGTTGAAGAAGAAGTAGCCGAAGAAGGCGGGGTAGAGGTCCAGGGGGTACACCACGGTGCAGTGCAGGATCCTGGGGCGCAGGAGCGGACAGCTGAGCGGGGCGGGGGCGGGTGGGGGACAGCGGGGCCGCCTGCCCACTCACCAGAAGGGCAGGATGACCAGCCGGGTGACGATGAAGACGGCGGCGAAGACGACGAAGATGTTGTTGCAGGTGTTCTTCCAGCCCGCGTAGTTGAACATCTTGGCGGACTGCGCAGGGGGACCCCGGTCACCGCGCCGCCCCGCCCCGCCCCGCCCCGCCCCGCCCGCCGGCCTCCCGCGGTGCCGGGGGTGCCCCCCAGCCGACCTCCAGCAGGTAGTCGGAGGAGTCGTGCAGGGCCATGATGAGCGTGCCCGCGCGGATGTAGTTGGCGAACCAGGAGAAGCTGATGAGGATGATGGTGGCCACGTGGTGGATGATCTGCTCCTTGAAGTCCTGCAGGAGGGCGCCAGGGACGCTGTTCCGCCCGCCCCACCGTCAGCCCCCACGCCCCACGTCGCCAGCCAAAGCGCCCAGAGAGCACAGCGCAGGCTGCTCGCCCCGACCCACCTTCCGCTTGACGTCGGAGGCGATGCTGAAGAGGAGGGACCAGTAGAAGGACAGCTCGATCATGTAGTACCAGTACTGCGACGGGACGGTGGTCTGGGGGCACAGGGCCGTGAGGGGCCGAGCAGCTGCCCGCGCGCCCGGCCCAGGCTCTGCCCCTCACCCTGCGGGGAGCCAGGGCCCTCTCACCTGTATGGGGTACCCCTCCCAAACTTTCTTCAAGTCATAGAACCAGGGTTTCTGCAGAGGGAGGGAGGGAGGGTAAGAGAAGAGGGGTTGAAATTCCCTGAGCCCACCCGCCAGGGGGTGCCCGCCAGGCCCACTCACGTCCACGATGACGGCCATGCCCGCAACGAACGCCACCAGGTAAAACGTGAATCTCCAGCTGGGAAAGGAAGCGGGAATGGCCAGGAGAGGGAGGAGGGCAGCCCCTGGGTAGCATTGAGAGCCAAACCCAGCCACGGGGCACGACCCCACCTGCCGCCGCAGCCGCGGCCCGCCCCCGCACCTGGCTTCGCGGAACTTCTTGAGCAGACTGGGCCGGTCCTGGTTGCGGCGGCGGCGGAACCAGCGCTCTACCTGGCGGCCAGAGAGGCCGCTCTGCCGGGACAGGACCTCCACCTCGGCCTGCGCGGGGGAAGCCGGTGAGTCCAGCCTCGGGCTGCGGGCTGGCGGCCCGCCCGTGCCCCCTCACCAGAACACAGGAGCCGCAGCACGGAGCCCGCGCGCGTACCTGCTTGGGGTGCTTGGCGCTGCTCAGGTAGAAATGCTCCAAGGTGGGGTTGGGAGGTGCCCGCAGCCGCGTTTTCTCCTTTACGTTCAGGAGGGCGGCAAGTGGAGTGGCCACGTACCTGGGGGAGGGAAGCGGGTGAGGTGTCCAGCTCAGGGAGCACCGGGGCCTCTGGGGAGCCCCTCAGCTGGGAGGGGCAAGACTGCAAGCTCAGGCAACTGTGTCCTGGGCCTCAGTTTCCCAGAAACCCCCTCTGGGACCTCGGGCTGCCCAGCGCTGACAAAGCCGCCTGTGTTCGCTGGGGACCAGGCGGGTGGCCGGGGAGAACAAACAGCCATTGAAAGTGAGGGCCCAGGGGTGCTGCGGCCTCGGGAGGACAATGCTGCCTTCAGTGGGGACGCACAGCAGGCAGGGCCCTGGGTGCTCAGAAGCCCAAGCCCAGGGCCAGAGACCAACGTGCAGTGCGGACACCGAGGCCCGCGGCGGGCAGGGTGCTCACAGCTCGAAGAAGTGGCGGACGATGAGGAAGAGCAAGGCCAGGGGTAGCGTGACGTAAAGGTCCGAGGCTTTGGCGTAGACACGTCCATCCCGGTCTTCTAGATCAGCCCAGGTCAAGTTCACGGGCAGCCACAGCCGTTCCCACCAGAAGTAGTCGTACAGGGTCTGGAGCATGCTGAGAGGGCAGGAGCAGGGGCTCAGACGGGGGCAGCAACCGGCCAAGCAGGGGCCCCGCACTCTCGCGCAGCCTGCGCAGGCGCGCGCCGCAGACCACGCTCTGTTCTGGGCCGCCGGGACTTCGGCAGTCCGGTTCCCGCCCGTGGCGGTGGCTTTCCGGCGCCCACACCTGCCTGGACAGGACTGGAAGCGCGGCCAACACCTCTGCGAGCGCTGACCGCCAGGACCCCATCCCTCTGGCCACGCAGAGGACAGGCAGGGCCTGGTCCAGGAAGCCCAACCCGACACTCACGTCGGGGCGCCCCCTCCGGCCAGCTCGCAGCCGGGAGCTTCCTTGCTGGGGAAGCCCAAGAGCAGGCTCCGGGACGGGCAGACCCGGGCAGACCGTCCTCCCGCTTCCCTACAACATGGCCGGGTCCTCAGGGAGAGCCAAACGGTCGGAGCAAAAGGCCTTTGGTGTCCCCAAGAGACGTGAACCCCAAAACAACGGCTGGACGATAGCGCCCGCACGCGCCACCCCGCCCAGTCCAGGGCCTCTTCCGGGGAGTGAAGGCAAGACTGCAGGTCAAGGACCGGGGCGCAGAGTGGGGACCCAGAGACAGGCGGGTCAGGAGCAACTCGGCCTGCGCACTCCCCCCGAGAACAGGACTGACCCAGGGCCTGCCCCTCCCCCCCGCACCACGAAGGGGAAGGCCCAACTTGGGGCTGGGGACCCCCGCTCCCCTGCCACGGAGGGGTGGCCTGTGGCTCCTGGGGCGCAGCAGCTGCTCGGAGCTGAGAAGCAGCAAGGGAGCCGAGAGGTCGGCGAGGCCGGGCCCAGACCCCAGGGCAGCCCTGGGCAAGGCGGGGGCGCGGCCTTCGGGCTGGCCCGGACACGGAGCCCACACAGGGCGGCCGGCCCTCAGAGCGCGGGGACGTCCACCGTGCAGCAGCCCGGTCACGGTGGCTGGCACCCGCCCCCGAGGAGGCCTTGCGAAAGCCCGCTCAGCCGAGGACTTTACCCTCCTGCCCCACTCCCGGTCACTGCGCTCAGATGGAATCTCAGGTCAGCGCTGGCGGCGAGCGCCTCGGTCCTGCCTCCCCCAGTCAGTCCTCTCTCACACACACACACACACTCAGGCACACTCGAGCACACTCACGCGCGCACACATTCCGGGCCTCAGCCCCGGAGGGCACTGCCCCTTCCCCCACTACCTGGGCCAGAATAAATATTGAATCAGTTGAAGAGCGGAGCCGTCTGAACTGAACAAAATCAAACATAATTGGCCGCAGGGGCACCTGCCCACGCCGCCCCACACACCTTTTCTCCCCTAGAGGGAAGTTCACAGAGAAGAAAACTGAGGCGAGAATTTGGGAGGCGAGACTGACTGCAGCGCGGAAGCACCAGACCGGGGTGGGCAGCGCCGGCGGCCACCTGACTGCTGCCAGCCGGCTTCCCCAAGGGCTCACGTCCAGGGGACGGGCGACCTAGGCCAGCAGCGTTCTGAATCCGGGACATTTTGGCAGATTAAGATTCAGGGGGCTGAGCGTGTGGGCAGAGCCTCTCCCTGATCTCTGAGGCCCAGGAATGGCTCTGCCGGTCCTAACCCTACAGAGAAGGCAGGGCAGGCGCCTGGCAGAGACGGATCGTGCCCGGGGATGCGGCTCCCCAGCCAAGGCGCAGCACCCCCTCTGCCCCCAGGAGGTCAGGGCAGGTGAGAGGTCACCGGGGGGCAGCAGCCAGGCAGACCCTCAGACCCATGCAGCCGTGGGGGCTCCGCAGCCGGCTCTCAGCCTGTGCCCACGGCCTCGCCCTGCTGCCCTTCCCTCCGCGAACAGAGGAGCGCCCCGGCCCCGGCCCGGCCCGGCCGCCCCAGCCCAGAAGAGGCCCGGGTGCAGGACTCCTGCCTGGGCCTGGGGTGGCGGGCACAGCAGCCGCGGCCTCATCAGCAGCGGCCCTGGCGGCCTCCTGGCACCAGCACACGAGGCAGGGACCCCAAAGACAAGCGGCGGAGGCAAGAAGAGGGGCCTGCAACTCGGGACAGGGACCCAGCCCGCTCTTGGGGCGCCGCGCCCGGGCGAGACTTTGCTTTCGGGTGGAGACATCTCAGCCCCGCTGGCTTCCCGCTCAGCAGTCACCCCTCACCCCAGGAGGACAGTGGGGGTGTGCGCCACACACCCCCGCCCACACAGATGCCACTGTGGGCACGGCTGGAGGGGCCAGCACCAGGCCTGCCTGGCCCCCCATGGACTCAAGGCACAGGGTGGGGGGCTCGCGGCGCAGAGCCTGCCCGCCGGGAAGGGTCTCAACGCTGAGCTTGAAGAGCTGAGGGCGGCAGCTCCAGCCAGAGTGACAAAGGCCTTCCCCAGAACCCCGGTTCGCGCCGGCCGGGGGCCACAGGCGCACTCAACACCCCTTGGTGAAACGGTCATTTCAGCAGCGACGGCTCGGTCAGGAGCCACGAGGGGTGCCCACCCCCAAACCAAACCCAGCTGGTCGGGCCACCCAGAGGCCCCCACGCCCCCCAGAGGCACGGAGAGGCCCTTCCTCCAGGGGCACAGCTGGACAGAGGCCGAGGGAGGGGTGTGCGCTGTGGGGTCCCTCTTTCTCTGCAGAACAGTCTGTGCCGGTCGCTGGTCAGGGCCAGACCCCGAGGGCGGGTGCAGAGGCCGTGGCTGGGGAGCCCCATCCCCGGGGCAGGCAGGTTCCCACACTGAGACAATCCCGGGCCCAGCTGGGGCAGCCCCCTCCAGCTGCTGGGGTGCCTGCAGGGGGCGGGGGCCTTTCCTGATTCACTTCTGGGAAGCGGTGTCCAGCCGCTTCCCTGGGCTCCCCAGAAACCCCTGCCTCCTGGGCCTGGCAACTCAGGGGGCTGACACCCCCGACCGAGGCCACCCAGGGGCCTGGCTGGGGAGAGAAACCCCCGAGGCAGGAGCAAGGTCGGCGCCCACACCTGCCGCGAACCTGCTGCCAGCGGCCTCGGGCCGGCAATTAGCGAGTCGCGGCACAGAAACCAGTTTCACCGGCTGCTCCCCCTCCAGCCACATACCCCATAACGGTATGGGAGCCGCAGCCTTGGGGGGCCGCGGGCCGGGCCGGGCCACCCCTTCCTGTTTCCCGTTCAGCACATGGACGCTCGGCCCCCCTCCCGGAGCGGGCAGCGCGGCCGGAGGGCGGGGAAGCGGGACCCTCGTCCCCGCCCGCCCGGGCCCCGCGCAGGCCCAGGGCGACACGCGGCGCCCCGCAGACCCGGGGCCTCGCGACGGCCCCTCGGCTTTCCCGGCCCCCGACAAAGGGAGCCGGGGCCGGGCTCCCCGCCAGCCGCCCGCGCCCCCACTCCCGGCCCGACCTGTTGCCCACCGGCTTCCCGCGGCTCCGGGCGCGCCGAGCGGCCGGGCGCCGGGCCAAGCTGCCCTCGGGCGGCGCTGGGGGCCCGACCGCTCCCGCGAGGCGCTCGGCCCGCCCTCCCCAGGCCGCCGCCATGAGCGCGCCGCCCCGGGCCCCAGCCGCGCCGCCCGGCCCCGGCCCCGGCCCCGGCCCGGCCCGGCCCGGCTCTCGGCGCCCGCGCCCTCCGGACCCGGCGCCCCCCGGGCCCCCAACTTTGCCGCGGCCGCCCCCGCCCCCGCCCCCGCAGCGCCCGGGCCCCGCGCGGGGGTCGCGACTCACTCGGCGGCGGCGGCGCGGGGCTGGCGGGCGGGAGCCGCGCGGAGCGTCCTGGCGTCCGCGCTCGGGCCTCGGGACTGGCTCGGCGTCCTCTCCTCCCCCTTCCGCCGCCCGCCGCTCCCTCCCTCTTCCTCCTCCTCCCGCCGCCGCGAGCCCAGCCGAGCCGCGTCCGAGCCCAGCGGGGAGAAAGGCCGCGCGCGGGGCCTGCGGGCTGGGCGTGGGCTCGGCCGGGCGCGGAGGCCGCGGCGGGAGGGCGTGTCCGGCCGGCCCGCCCCGGCGAGCGACCTCGCGGGCCCCGCGCCCGGCGCACCCCGACGGGGGCGTTGCTCCGGCGCGTCCGGCCGCTCCGTTAGGGCGCGGGCGGCCTCGAGACCCGACCGACCCCGAGGGGCCGCGGGCGCCCCGGCCCACCCTCCGCCCGCCGCCCCCGACCCCGCCGGCCGGTGGCCACTTCCCACCTCCGGTCCGGCCGGCGGCGCGGGGAGGAGGCGCCCGGGCTCCGGGCCGGCGCTGCCCGGGGAGACCAGCGCGAGAGCCGCGCGCCCCGCCTGCGCGCACACCCCTCGCCTCGGACCCCGCGGCGACCCCTTCCCGCGCGCGGCACCTACGCCCGGGGCGCCCGCGGGGCAGGACTCGAGCGCCCCCCAACTTTCGCCCGGGAGTCTGCGTTTCCACGCCCGGCCGGTCTGACCGCGGCTAGATGCGTATCACCAAGTGTTTGCCCCTGGGGGGGCAAGATCGATGTTTCCGGAAGATGCAACATGTTTGTCCCCCCAAACTGGCCTTGGCTCCGAGGGTGGACACAGCCGACTGAGCCGTGTCTGAGGCTTCTTCAGAGGGCTCCGCCATCCGCGGGCGGAGGCAGCTTCCGATTTCTCACCTTGGTGAGACGCGGGCGTTTTTTCACAGGGGAACAGCACCCCTGGCCGGGGCTGGTGTCCTGGTTTGTGCGGTCAAGTTCAGTGTGACCTCCCGCCCATCCTGTTGGAGAGCTCGCCCCCCACACACACCCCGGGCTCTTTCTGGGGGGGCTAGAGGGCTGATTCCAGCCGTTTATCCCTCGCCTCCCGGCAGGGCCCCCAGCCCAGGTGGGCCAGGTGGGAAAGGAGGCCCCCCTCCTCACCCCCACACCCCGGGGGGAGCCCGCAGCCTGTTAGCCCCAGACCTGGCAGACTGTCCGGTTGGCAGCGACTTCTCCAGACTCGCCCCAGGCTAAACCCCGCCCGGTCAGCATATCCCTCAGCATATCCCGAGCGTATCTCTTCACCCCTTCCTATCTCTCCCTCCCTCCACCGCTCCATTCCAAAGTTCCCTCTACCTTTCCTGAGTGCCCTCCCCCAGGTGTTTCTTCTGCTGCAAACCCTCACCCAGCGGAGCTGGCGTCTCCTCTGCAGGCCCTAGCTAACTTTGGGGTCTCTCACCCCTGCCCACACGCATGGACCCCTGGCTCCCCTCCTCTGCCTTGAGAGCTTTTCTCAGGCTGTTTGCTAGAAGCCAGGCCTCCCCTGGCCCCTACAGACATTTTAGATGACTCCTCAGGGGAACTGAAGAGCAGTTAATTTTCTTTTTAAAGATAGCAGTGGGGAGGGGAAGTTGAGGGACAGAAGCTGGATAGCTGAGGTCTGAGAAATAAAGATAAGAGGGTGTACCCCTTCATCCCCCAGAAGGTGGGTGGGGAGCGGGACGCTGGGCCTCCCGCAGCAGAACGATGCTGCCGGTTCTGCTGGGGACGTACGACTCACTCCTGGGCACACAGTGGCCTGAACCAGGAGATTCCGGGGTGGCCCTTCTGGCCCATCCCCCATAGCCTTGGGCAGGCATAACCACACCCACAGTGCCCCAGGGCTGCCTGCCTGCCTTGCTGTGACTCACTTCCTCTCTATGGGCTGCTGAGGTGCCTGGGGTTCTGGACGTCTTCTGGACCCTGCAGACATGGAGCCGTAGCAGGAAGTGGGTCTTCCCAGGTCAGACTGGCACAGAAGCCCGGTTGGTCTAGGAGTGCGGCGTGGCTAGCCCGTGAGCCAAGACACGCAGGTGTCAGGAGTCCAGAGTCCTGGGAGAAACGTTTTCTCAACGAGCGACAAATAGCCAAGAAAGATGTGCATGGTTTTTGGAATCGGACAAGTGCAAAATGTTTGCAGAAGACCAATATGGAGTCAGGATTGAAGGCATGTCCCCAAAGCAACTGCCGAGGCTTTATACATTGCTGCCAGTTTCCCCATGTTCCCCCGAGAGGGACCCCAACTCCGTCATTGTCACATCTGAGTGAGGGAAACACGAGAAGTAGCCTGGAGACCCAGATTCTGGCTTCCACGCCGTGACCTTGAGAAGTCCCTCAGCCTCCTTGAGCAGGCCGGGAGATAGTCGACAAGGTCATCTCTAAGATCTTCCCCAGAAACGCTCAGCGTAGAACAGGGAGTGGACGACAACAACCTCGACCTGGCCCTAGACTGGACAGAACAAAGCCCAGAGCCCAGGGACAAAAGGAGTGCGGCCCCCAGCTGTGGGGGTGACTTCACCCTCCCCGCAGAGGGCAGAGGGCTTGCCGCCCTGCTGTGCCCAGCTGAGCTCAGCCCTGCAGGTCCCCAGGAGTCTCTTGCGGAGTGTGGACCGGGAGAAAAGGGCCCTCTCTTTCCCCTCGGCCTACTGGGCAGGAGTGCCCAGAAGGGGGGAGGCGCTGAGAGCCCACAGGGCGGGACTTGTCCTGGCACCACCACTGCTGTCACACCGCCTCCTGCACGTGACCTGAGCTCTGACTCGGCAGAGTCCAGTGAGTAGACGACCACCCGAGCGCTTGCCTGCCCCTGCCTGCCCACCAAGTCCAGCAGGGAACCTGCAGTCCGCAGAAGGCAGCCCCCCCACCCCGTGCCTGGGTGCAGCCAGAGCCTGGGAAACCTCTAGAGGCCACTAGGGGGCGCAGGTGCTCAGTGGCTGCTGCTGCCCTCTGGTGGCCAGTGGGGGACTGGCAAGAAAGACGCTGCAGAAGGGAGACAGTAAGTTACTGTAAGGTAACATTATACCAATATTATTACATATTAGTTAACATCAGACGTGCGTGCTTGCCACTCTGTGTCCTCCTTTCTTCTAAAGTGATTTTCGTGTGTTAATTTTTTAATTCTCACGGTAACCTATTATTTAACCATTATTATGTCAGCTTTGATGATTGGGAAACTAAGCACAGAAAGGTTAAGGTAGTCGCCCAAGCTCACACAGCAGACCAGAATTCCAAGTCTCGGGAGTCAGACTCCAAATCCTTTGCTTTTGACCATTAGGTTGAAGCCGAGTCCCACTTTTCAGGTTGCCAGTTAAAATACAGCGTGTTCAGTTAAATTACAATGTCAGGTAAACAACAAACAATTTGTTAGCTTAAGTATATCCTGTGATATACTTGGGTCATACTTAACAGCAACACATTATTCTTGTGAATTTTTTTTTAAGATTTATTTATTTATACATACAAGCTGGGGTGCAGGCCAGAGGTGTGGGGCGGTGAGAGGGTTCACCAGAGACAGAGTGGGGAACAGAAGAGGTAGATCAACGGAAATACACTGCTGAGGGGAGCAGCGGGCGAGGCAGGAGAGCTCTGCCGCACCATGTGGGAATCTCCGAGGCCAGTCATCGAACTCACACCGCTGCTGACAGCTCCACAGCGCTGAGCTTAACCCGCTGCGCCACCAGGGAGGCCCTATTCTCGTGAAAATCTAACTTAACTGGATGTCCTGTATTTTTATTGACTATATGACAATCCTAATTCAGAAGGCACTTTTTTCTGCCAAAATCCATAACACATTTAATGACCCCAGGAAAGTTTCCCTCAGATGCCCCAGGGTGCCCCCACCCTGCCTCTCCCAGTGTCCCCACTTCTCAGGTAAACAAACGGAGACCTGAGGTGACTAGCTGAGGCTACAGAGTATAACAAGCCCCAGAGCAGAGCGCTGAACCCGTGTAAAAGCCAACAGGTGCCATTGTCTTCCAACAAAAACTGGCGAGTTTTCCACTTTAACAGTGGAAAGTAAGGAGCAGGGATTCCCACCAGGGAAACCTCCCTCCATGAGGAAGAGGCTGATCTTCCTCTGCCAGCCTGGATCCACGGGTTGGAAATAATGACATCGACAAAGGAGAGATTAGCAAGAGAAAAGACAAAACTTGAATGGTGTGTGCGCGCGTGCTTGGGAGGGCCATGCATAGGACATTGGGCCTGTCTCTTGTCATTCCAGTCAGGTTATATAGTCTCTAGAAAGGGGGTGACAAATTGAGGAAGGAAACAGAACAGGTCTGTTGTTTTTTTAAGATTTATTTATTTATGCATACAATCTGGGGTGTAGGCAGAGGTGTGGGGAGTTGTGAGAGGATTCACCAGAGACAGAGTGGGGAGCAGAACAGGTAGATCCACTGCTGAGGGGAGCAGTGGGTGAGACAGGAGCGCTCTGCTGTGCCATGTGGGAAGCTCCCTGGCCGGAGATCGAACTCGTGCTGCGGTGGCTGTGGAGAGCTTCATAGTCCTGAGACTTAACCCGTTGGGCCACTAGGGAAGCCCCAAAGGTTTGTCATTTTAAAGA
Organism: Scalopus aquaticus; assembly: GCA_004024925.1. Taxonomy (NCBI): domain Eukaryota; kingdom Metazoa; phylum Chordata; class Mammalia; order Eulipotyphla; family Talpidae; genus Scalopus; species Scalopus aquaticus. The sequence goes on along the minus strand of PVIJ01004896.1, from coordinate 70,509 downwards.
AAGAGCAATCTTTTCCCTCCTCAATAAGATGGTACCATAAGCAAAGAAAGAAGCCCCGCCCCTTGCAAAGCTCTCGCCAGAACAAAAGCTTTAAAAAAATGTTTATTGCGGGTCACTGATTTACACACTGCACGTATGCATTAGGGGTGCAGGCTCACACTCCTACCCGCCTTCCAGTGACCGAAGACACTGCCACTCCAAGACTGCCTGGGTGTCCTCAGAAGAGCACCCCGGAAGCAACCAGCTTGGCCGCTAGGCCGTGATCAAGGCCCCCCGACCCCTGAGTCAGCCACAAGGGACACAGAAGACAAGACCCTCATTCAAGGTGGACGTCAGGGCGGCCAGCACCGAGAGACAGGCGGCGAGGAGGCGCTGTGACCTTGACAGGGCCGAGGTCAGCACCCGGCCGCACCTGCTGGAGAGAAGGCCATAACCACGGGCGTTGGCTCGAGGCTTTGGACGTTGCCAACGAAGCTGGGGCCCCCCAAGCCAAGTCCAGCCGGCTAGTTCTAAAGATAGTGTTTTCATCACAAAAAAGGCTCGTTGGGCAAAACATAGTTCTTGGATCCTTTGCCTCTTAATTTCTTGCCATTCAAGAGAGCCCCAGACCACTAGGCCGTCCTGGGGCAGCCTGTCTTTGGCCCACATGGCTCCTGGGGTCAGGGCCGTGGACAGGGGCATCCTCAGAGGTGCAGGAAATGGGGGGGCTCCTGGCTGGGAGGCAGTAGGAAGGGAGCCAGCGCCCTCGGTGCCCAGCCCCCAGGGAGGTGAGAAGGCGCCTGCTCCCAGGCCCTGGGCAGCGGGTGGTGAGGCTCCAGCAGCTGCCTGCCCGGCCCCCTGCTCACCGGGACCGCTCCCCTGCTGCTCTGTGCCCCAAAGCCTCCAGCCCAGCTGCCGAGGTTGCATCACTGCCGCTGAGACAGCCCTGGCACCAAGGCGCAGAGGAGCCCGAGAAACAGGGACCGGCCTCGGGGCGCCCTGCGGAGCCGCGGAACAGCCTCTGCATTTTTCTCTCTTGACTCTGCCACCCTGCTCCTCTCCAGCCGCTGGTGCCCTGCCTGCCCTCAGCCGTAAACAGGCCGCGCCCCCACACCCAGCTGCCACTGTGCTGGGCCAGTGTCAGTCAAGGACCCCTCTGGAGAGCAGGCCGGGGTGCCCGCGGTATGTGCCCCGGCAGGTTCTGCTCTATCAGCCCTGAATCAGTCTGGAGCCTGTCTGACCTGCCCCCCAGGGAGGGGTCAGGAGCTGGCCTTGGAAACTGGGCCTCCAGGGTCCCCCCGCACCCCAGGAGCCCAGAGCACAAGGCCACCTGTGGGGGGGGGCTGGGCTGCCTCAGGCCCAGGGGGCCCTGGGGGTGAGGCCCTGTTCCTGGGAGCGGAGACTGAGCAAGGAGGCAGTGAGATGTGGGGCCAGGCACAGCCTGGCCCTCTCCCACGTTTGGGAGGGGCCGGAGCCGAGACAGCTGGGCCGCCGCGGGAGGCCGTCCGACTGGCCGCTCGGCTGGGCACGCCCCCGTCTGCCAGGCCACCGCCGGGCCGCATCTCACCAGCCCTCTGGTAGGAGCTGCCCGACCCTGTGCTGGGGCTGGGGGCCCTCGAGCGGGGAGAAAGGACTTTTTCTCTTCTTACTGAGCGCCTGGCCCACGCCCAGGTGCCCCGCGCCCGAGACTCACTCACGCCCCTCAGAGGCTGCAGCTGCTGCCCCAGGGCAGCCCGGACGCACAGGTGGGAGACGGGCGGGGCGGCTGAAGGGGCTGCCATCTCCGCCCGCAGACCTACGGCGGCCGCCCCCCACCCCGCTTGGCCAGCACGGAGGGAAGGAGGAGCCTCAGCACGGGGTCTCCTGCCCAGACTGCGGGTGGGGAGCTTTAGGGCCCGCCCTGGAGTCAGGGTTGGCGCTGGTTCTAGCGCGCCGAGGGGGTGAGAGGGGGGAGGTGGGGTGCTCCTATCCCCCACCACTCGGGCTCAGTTCTGGCTCCCACACCTGCCAAGCTGCTCTTTCTGCAGCGAGGGGGCAGGGGAGGGAGCCCCACGGGAGCCCCCAGCTCCGGGTTCTGGGGGTTATGAAGAGACCCGGAGAACTGAACGGCCCCCCCCAACAGTGGCACCATGTCTGGGGCGAGCAGGGAGATGGGCGCACCCCTGAGCCAGGAGATCCTCAGCCACCTGGGCCTTGCCAGCAAGGTAGGGCTGCTGGGTGCCAGGGACCCTCTTATGACTCAACTCAGGGGCGCCGGGGGGTAGGGAAGGAGGGGGGCCTGGCTAGGCCTGGGGGGCGTGGGTAGGTCCGCAGTGCCCCCTGCGCTCTTACAGACGGCAGCTTGGGGGACGCTGGGCACCCTCAGGACCTTCCTGAGCTTCAGCGTGGACAAGGACGTGCAGAGGCTGCTGAGAGCCATTGCGGGCCAAGGTGAGCCCCGCCCGGGCGCACGGAGGCGGGAGGAGCCCAGGGCTGAGTGTCTGCCAGGCCCTAACCCTGCCGCACCAGCCGGTCTTGTTCCCATTTTACAGATGAGGAAACGGGGCTCAGGGAAGGGGCTTGCCCAAGGTCACGCCACTGCTCAGAGAGTGGGGACCCCAAAGGCCTTTGCGCACCCCCAGGCCACCTTTGCTAAGTCGGGGCCCGGTGGGCCTGGCATGTTGGCTTCTTGCTTGCGTCTTCCCTGGAGGCCCAGCAGGAAGGGGGCGTCGGGGGCCTGCTCAGGCCCTTCCAGCCTGCTCCTAGATCTGCTCTCGCCGCCTCTGGAGGCTTCAAGCTCTGGGAAGTGGGGGACCCAGCCCCCAAAAGTCTCAGGTTGGGCCTCGCCCTGCCACAGCCCAGCCCCCATCTCGGTTCAGGTGTGGACCATAACGCCATCCTGGATGTGCTGACCAATCGGAGCAGAGAGCAGAGGCAGCTCATATCTCGAAACTTCCAGGAGCGCACCCAGCAGGTGAGCCCACCCCCCGGCGGGCAGGGCCCCCAGCCCGGGACAGCACCGCTGAGCAGCCCTGCCTGGCGCCGTGGGCAGGGTGCGGGCTCAGTTGCTTCAGGACTGAGATGCAGACCAGAGAGACACCCCCAACCTCCCCCCCCATCTGGGCCCCCACGGCCCTGCCGCGGGCCCTTCCCTGCAGGACCTGCTGACATCCCTGCGGGCGGCGCTCTCCGGCCCCCTGGAGCGGACCGTGGTGGGCCTGCTGCAGCCCGCGGCCCAGTCAGACGCCCAGGAGCTGCGGAAAAGCCTGAAGGTTGGGGGGGCAGTCTCACTGGAGTCTGGGGGTGCAGACACCACCGAGGGAGGAAGAGGGCTGACGATGGGCTGGCAGAGGCCCCCTAGAAGCAGAAGTGGTCGGCCTCCCCTCTCTGGCTCTGCCTGCCGGCCTGGGGGCCCAGTCTCAGAGGGCCCCCATTTCTTCCAGGACTCAGGTTCTGCCGAGGACGTGGCCGTGGAGATTCTCGCCACCCGGAGCCCGGCACAGCTGCGGGAGTGCCTGGAGGCCTACCGGCACGGTGGGGCCCCATCCCTGGTCTGGGGGCCACAGGCTGCGAGCCTCTCCTGCGGCCCCCCCGCCAGGGAGCCTGCCCCCCAAGCTCGGTTCCCTGGTGCTCCCTCCCCCACCAGTGCTCCGGCTCCCCAGGGGAGACGGGGTGATCATTAGGGAGAGAAGCCGTGACTAACCTCAGTCTGGGGTTCCAGGGCAGATCCCAGGATAAGGACAGCTGGGTGCTGTGATGTCCCGGGGAACCCCATCATCTTCCCGGCCCCCGGCTGGTTCTGCCGCCGCCCCTGTCCCAGGCAGGGGGCCTCTAGCAGCCGGGGGCCAGGCCAGGACGGCTGTAAATCAGGATGTCCTGCGGGGGGCTGCTGGCTCCCCGTGGCCGCACACTCATCTCAGCACAGCCCCCTCGCGCTCCCCCAAGTTTCCTTTGCTGTTGGATCTTGCCCTCTCTTCTTCCCCCCCTCTTCCCCCTCCCTTCTTGCCTGTGTTTTCCCATCTCCCTTCCTTTCCCCCATTATTGTGCTTCCCATTCCTCACCTGCCTCCTGCACTTTTCCTTCCTGCCAAAGAAGGGACCAGGCCCCAGTCATCTCGCCTTATTAGATGGGTTTCCCCACCCCCCTTAACTGCGTGGCCGCCATCCAGACACCTGCCCCCCGCTTGTCGGTGTCTGCAGAGGAAGCCACCGCACGGCGCGTGACCCCACATAGCCTCACCCCAGAGGAACTCGCCCCACAGGGCCTGACCCCCGACGGCCTCACTCTCACGGCCTCACCCCATGCAGCCGGGCCCCCTCAGCTCAGGGGCATCTGCCGGGGTGGTCGTGGAGAGCCACTGCCTTTGAGCCTGGAAACTAGCGGCCGTCGAGCTGCTGGAGCAGGGGCTGGCGGGTGCGGCAGGCCCCCGGGACAAAACGCTGGGCACACGGGGACTCAGAGAGCTCCTGGCGCCCCCAGATTTCCAGGTGGAGGCAGAGGAGGACATCAAAGCCGAGACCAGCGGTGCCTTGCAGACACTGCTGCTGGCCCTGGCCAAGGTGAGGCCGGTGGGGGACAGGGGCTTTTAGTGTGATGCAATGAACAGGTTTGGGGGAGATCTATCGGGGCTCAGTTTGCCTCCTGGAGATAAAAAGCTGCCCCCCAAATCCTCCCGGGGGTTTCTCCTCCCAGGGCGGGCGCGAGAGCTACTCCGGAGTCATCGACTACAACCTGGCAGAACAGGACGCCCAGGTAAGGGGCTGAGGCCTGCCCAGCCCTCCCCGCCACCCCCAGTGGCCACGTCCTCCCGCTGTCCTCAGACGGAGTCCCCAGTGGCAGGCCCGGCCCAGCCGGAGTCACAGCCAAAGCGTCCCACTCACCCAGCCTCGGACGCCCGAACCCTCAGGAGGTGATCGGGGACCCCTCTCGTGGGCTCTTGTTGGGTGGGGGCCCACGGGCGACTCCCCCCCTAGGGATTATTTCACTCCTGGAGTGCCAGGAGTTTCCCAAGTTGGGGAGTGGGGCTGTGAGAACAGAGACCTCTAAGCTATGTTCCTTTGTTTATTTATTTATTTACTTTTAAGATTTCTTTATTTATGCATACAAGCTGGGGTACAGGCCAGAGGCGTGGGGTGGCAAGTAGGTTCACCAGAGACAGAGTGGGGAGCAGAACAGGCAGATTAACAGAAGTACACTGCTGAGGGGATCAGCCAGCGAGGCAGGAGAGGTCTGCCACGCCATGTGGGAATCTCCCCGGCCGGGCGTCCAACTCGCGTCTCTGCTGCCCACAGCTCCACAGCGCAGCACTTAACCACTGCACCACAGGGAGACCCTGTTCCTTTGTTTAAAAACCATAATGAAAACAACTCATTTATAGGGGCATCCCAGGGTCTGGGACCGTGGCACCTGCGGCTACCCAGCCCCCAGCAGCGCCCTGATTCCTCCTCCCCAGGCTTTGGTGCAGGCTGAAGGAGCCAGCCCCACGGGGCTGTGGGTCTCCATCCTGACGCAGCGCAATCCCGAACATCTCAGCCGCGGTACACATGGCCCCTCCCTCCCGCTCGGTCTGGGTTCTGGTCCCAGAAGTCAGGGGCTCCTGGCGGGGGAGGGGGGTCGTTCTTCATGCTGATCAGCCCGGTGCCTTCATTCTGTCCACCCGCCCCCCACGCAGTGCTCCGCCAGTACCAGCAGCACACGGGCCTCGAGCTGGAGAACAGCATCCAGAGCCGTTTCCACGGAGACGCCCAGGCGGCTCTGCTCGGCCTAGGTAGAGACCAGCTGGGGCAGGGGGCGGGGGAGTCTGGAACGGGAGCTGCCTCTGCATCCTGCCCTCTTTGCCTCCAGCCTCGGTGATCAGGAACACACCGCTGTACTTTGCCGACAAACTTCATCAAGCCCTGCAGGTGAGGGCTGCCCCTTTCCCTCCTTTGGCACCAGAGTGGGGGAGAGACGCGTCCTGCGCCAGAGCACGGTGCCGACATCACCTTGTGTGGCCACGTCACAGCTGTCTGTGCTTTGCTTGACGGCGTGTGTGGCAAGAGGAGAGGGCGAGCGCGGTTAGAGCCTGGACCCCCAAAGGGCACGAGAGCTAACGTTGCGGCCTGTCACGTCCGGGTTCAGCTGTCGCCAGAGTGAAGGTGGCAACAGTGCCAGACTAGGTGCCCGCTGCTCCCCGACGCGCGGCCAGCCCGCTGGCACCGGCCCTGTTCCGCAGACAGGGACAAGCATACACAAACATCCTTGTTGTCCTGTAGGGGAAGAGCCCCAAAGCACAGAGGGGTAAGCGCGTCGCCCACACAAACTGCTCCTGTTCCAGAAGCTGCACCGGCCGCCTTGAGCGCCAGCCCCTCCCTCCCCACGCTGGGCAGAGTTTGCTCCACGCTCTTCGCACTTAAATGGCACCTTGCTTGGCGTGATTCCACCCACAGAACCCACCCATTTTGCTCAGTGAACTGGGTCTCCTTTAAGTGCAGCCGTCCCCCAAGACCCGCGCATTAAAAAACAGCCCCAAAGTAGTTGCGTTTGGCAGATGGGGTAGTTTCTGTATCTTGAGGCGCTCACGGGCCTGGCCGGCAGCCTTCGAAGGCAGTCGGCCCCGCACTGCTCAGCGCCGGAAGGTTCTTGTCCCGGCGCCGGGCTTACCGGTCGGGGCTGTATATCACAGCGGGTGGACACCGAGGTTCATTTGCAGAGCTGTGTTTATCTGTCCAAAATCAAACTTGGATCCCAGCAATAAACGATTGTAAGAAGTTTAGATTATAGTATCTATGCTGTTGGACTTGAATGCCAGATTTATCTTAGGCGTCAAAAAATAATATAGGCTTATGTTTCTGGGAAAGTTTTCTAAAAAGGAAAAACTCAGAGTAATTCTGTATTATTCTTTAGTGAGATAGGTGAAAATAGACACTGTGAAGAATATTCTTTTTAAAAAAGATTTATTTTCTTTGTTTTTTAAGATTTATTTATTTATTTATACATACATACAAGAGCCAGAGGAGCTGGGGGTGAGAGGATTCCCCAGAGACAAAGTAGAGAGCAGAACAGGCAGATCCACTGAAACACACTGCTGAGGGGAGCAGCGGGGAGACAGGAGAGGTCTGCTGCGCCCTGTGGGGGATCAAACTCAGGCCCCAGTGGCTGTGGATAGCTTTAGAGTGCTGAGACTTTAACCCCTGCACCGCCAAGGAGGCCCAGTTTGGCAATTTACTGGACTTCCATTATTTCTCAATTCCACCCTCTCAGTTCCTTTCACTAACAAAGGGCAGAAGGTCTTCCCAGATGCTGAACCCCAAGGGGCCAACCGGGATAAAACTGCTGTGGAGAGATGGGGAACAGGGATGAGCCTGGTGGGCCAGGACCAGAACCAGAAGGCCCAGAGACCATCAGCAGCCATCAGCATCAGTGGGGCGGGAGGCGCAGCGTCCTCTGAAGTTACAAGCCGTCTTTCTGGCCTTCATGCTGGAAGCCCCCTCCCATTCTGTTCACCTGCCATGGGGCAGCCCACCCCCCAGTGGCAGAGCCAGGAAGGACAAGTGGGGGGCAGGAGAAGCTCCAAGCCCACGGAAGCCAGCGTTCTGCGGCGCCATCTTCCCTGCATTTGGGCACAGATCGTTTTGCCTGGATAACGAGGCTCTGCTGTCCCCTCCACCTGCACCCTCCTGTGAGGTGCCGCTACCGGCCCTTCCCCGTCTGTTTCTCCCCTCCAGGACGCTGAGCCCGACTGCCAAGTCCTGACGCGTATCCTCATCTCTCGGAGCGAGACCGACCTTCTGAGCATCCGCGCCGAGTTCAGGAAGAAATTCGGCAAGTCCCTCTACTCTTCTCTCCAGGTGAGCCGGCTGGTTCTGGGAGCTCACCTGGAGCTCGGCCCCTTGTCTGCACCCAGTGCGCCCTGCAGGGGAGCACATCCCTGTCCTGGACAATCACGCGTCTCGGGCAGGACCCCAGACGGACGCCAGGCAGCTCGGGGCCAGCAGGCAAGAGTGGCCGCCGCCGGGCCTGGCGGACTGGGTCCTCCTAACACGACGCCCCGGCCTGCAGGAGGCAGTGAAGGGGGACTGCCGGTCCGCCCTGCTCGCTCTGTGCAGGGCCGAAGACATTTGAGGCCTCCCGCCCCCACGCCCGATGACACGCAGGACGGGAGATTGTCCTCGAGCCGCGGGGGACCAGCCGGGCTTCCGAGGACGGCCTTCCCAGAGCAGCACGAGCTCAGGCTTCTCGAGGCGGGGGCCCTGGTTCTTTTAAATCCATGTCCCTCATCTCAGCGCTGTCTGTCCCTGGGTCCCCCAGTTCTGTCCCGGGTGTGGGGTGATGGGGTCTCCTCCGTGGTTTCCGCTCTATTCATCCTTCCTGTACCCTGGCCAGGGAATCTCACGGATACTTGAATTCTTGGGCCAATTTCACTGTCGTTTGTGTTCCCTGATTGAAGTTTGGGTGCAGCCGGATGCGGGCGGGACAGGCCTCGAAGCGGAGAAGCCTTTGATGTGGCTTGGCTTTCAGCAGGAATCCCGTTTGGGGGTCCAGTGCTAGTTCTCAGCGCCCCTGCCCAGCCATACCTCAGCTCACCCTCACTGGTCTCTCTTCCCAGGACATTTGAGGCAAAATAAGTGAGACACAAGCACCAGCTGGAGGTCAGAGACAGGCGGACGTGGCCGAGGCCATCTGTATAAACCAGGAACCAGGCAGAGGACCAAGCTGGAGGTCTCGAGTTAGCAGGGAGCAAGACCCCTCAAATCACCCAAGAGATTAGGTGGCCTGGAAGACTGATGCCCACCCCCTGGATTAAAGAGCTACTTCCCCAGAAGACCAAGCAAAACCAGATAAACAAAACGAAGGGCGCAGGCAGCGGCAGCTCCCCCTGCAGGCTCCGTCAGGGATGGCAGGCAGGCCCCGCACCCCTCACCTCCCCCACTTTGCATTCCTCAGTGGGTCAAATACTTAACCCCGTTGCTGCAGGCGAAGGCAAACAACAGCGCTCAGGAAAGAAGTTTTATTTCCAAATCCCTAGGAAGGCGTTACAAATAATGGAGATAGAAACCCAAATCAAACCCTGGACAAAGGGAGCCGGCCCGCTGGACGGTTAGGCTGAGGCAGTCGCCGGGGCAGAGGCAGGGAGTGCCGGCTCGCTGGTCGGGCCGCTGAGCCTGCTATTAGTGTGACTGGTCCAGGGAAAGGGAGCGGGATCAAGAGCCTCCCAGCGACCCCGGGCCGCAGCCTTCTGCTGGTGCAACCTCGCATTTACCGCCTGCTCGAGCCCCGCCTTCACGGCAAGTTACCCGCGTGTCAGGCTGCGCTGGGGAGCGGCAGAGGAGCGCGCTGGCCGGGCTAGAGGAGGACACAGTCTGACTCTTGCTTGGGCCTCTGCCGACGCTCCCCCACTGGGCGTCCCGCTGCTGCGCCTCTCCCCTGGAGGGATTAACAAAGGGTCATCCATTAACCTCAGGGGGCAGCAAGGGAACCCTGGGGGGGTGCTGGGCACAGAAAGGCAGGAGGTGACAGAGGGAGCAGGCTGGGAGCCCGGGCTGCAGGGAGTGTCCGACAGGGCCGGGGAGCCGGCCGGGGGTGCAGAAAGGCGGGGCGAGGCAGGCCCACCTGGGCTGAGGGCGGCCTTGCGGGGGCCGGCCGGCCCGCGAGCTGCTCGTACTCCTCCTGCTGAAGCCGCTGGGCTAGCTCCAGGTCGCTCAGCCCCGAGCCCTGCTGCAGGGACAGGGCGAGCAGGTGGTCCTGGGGGGAGAGTGAGCTGTGACGGGCGGGCCGTTCACTGGGTTTAGGTTTCCAGACCGGCTCTTCCTCCCGCTGCAAGCTCCCCAGCTCCTTCTCCTCTGGCGCAAAAAACGGTCCAGCGCGCGTCTTACCGGGGCTACCGGAGAGACGCGTGAGGCGGGGACGGGCCAACGGCGACGCAGCAGCGGAGTAAAGAGCACGCGCGGGCTACGGCCTTGACAGGTGCAGGCAGGAACTTGCGCGTGGCAAAGGCTCCCCGCACCGCCCCCGAGGCCCACACACCTGGTCCACCTGCCGCTGCTTCTCCGGGGGGCCGGCCGCACCCTCTGCTCCCTGCACCTTGCCCGGGGAGTGACTGAGGCGGAATTCAGAGTCGCAGAAGCAGCTGTCTCCGTCTACGGTGTGCAAGCTCTCCCACACCACCTGCTCCTCCTGCAGGAAGCCCTGGTCCGTGACCAGCAGGTACAGGTGACTCTGTGGGCAACAACGCGAGTCAGGAGAGGTGGCCTGGAGGCCGAGAGCTGAGCAGGGCGAGTCCTGTGCCCGGAGGGGCTGGTCAGGGACACGGGCTCTTTGATTCCCCTGGGTGGCCGTGAGCAGTATGGACAGTGGGTGAGCGTGGCAGCGGCGTGGTCAAGCCTGAGGGCCGCACGTCTGGGTCCCTGTGAGATCCTGCTTCCCAGGGCCCTCTGGCTCTCCGGGGGGCCAGGAAGACAAATCCTTTGAGGACCAAAGGCCTCTCCGGCTCTGCTCAACCCCTACAGATTGAAAGCCTTGAAAGATGGGCACTCAGAACCCTGCCCCCTTCCTGCTGGGAGGAGGTGACTCCCCCCCACCCCCACTGTGTCCCTCAGGCTCCCTCAGGCCATTAAAATGCAGCACAAACCACTGGGGCCTTTCCAGGCAGAAGCACTAAGTGCAAGTGCTCCTCTGTCCCCTCCCTCCCCGCATGTCCAGGGGAAGGCAGACTGGTCAGGTGGGGGCGTGGCTGGTCTGCAGTGGCGCCCAGAGGAGCCAAACCTCCGTGTGGTGAAGTTCAGGGGCTTGGGGTCATTTGCTACCACAGCTTCTGCCCTGACAGAAACACTGAGCTGAACAGAGGCCTGAGGGGCCGTCCAGGCTGTCCAGGCCCCACGCCCACCGCTGAAGCCTCCGAACCTTGTGCTTAGTCATGGTGCTGAAGTGGTTGTTTCGGAAGAAGACGCTGAGCTCCCCCTCCTTGGCGGCCGCCGTCAGCTCACACAGGCCGTGGTAGGTGAGCTGGGCTGCGGTGCTCTCCAGGAACTGCTCAGCGATCAGGCCTGGGGTGTGAGGTGGGGACGAGGCTGAGCAGAGGGCGCCTGGGAAAGGCCCGGGGCTCAGCCCCACTCCTGAAATCCCCTCCTTGAAGCCTGAGGTAGCCAGGCATCCAACAAACTCCCCACCACCACCCTGGGCACCGGCGACCGGTCCCTGCAGCCCCGCCTGGGACTCGGGGCGGACAAGCGGAGCCCACAGAGAGGGCGGTCACCTTCCGTCACCAGGTTGGTGTCGTTCGAGTGCTTGCAGGTGATGATCTTCTCCACCAGCTGGTTGTAGCTCAGTTTCCCTACTGCGCCCACGGCGTCGGGGCTCTGCATAGGGGTGGGCCCGCGCGGCACCAAATAAAAAAAAAAAAAAAAAAAAAAAAAAGGAGGGGTTCTTTTCAGGAAGGAAATGAACCAAGCCCCAAGAGCTGCAACCTTATGACCGAAGAAGGTTCCTGAAACTTTTGATGTCTTAAGCATGGATCTGTTTACCGGCGGTTTGCTTGGTTTTGAATTTACCCAAAAAAGGTTAACATTTGAGGAATTCTGCAGTGGGCTCACCCCCCCAACACCCACACAGTCTGCCTTTCTGACGTCAGCTGCAGCTGGAGAAGTGTCCTCCGGGCCTGTCGGCCTCACCTGGGGGTCGACAAGCCAGCCGTGGTACAGGGGGATCCCCAGAAGGTCGAAGATGCTGCACTCGGGTGTGTACTCGAAGTCCGAGACCCCTGTGAACCTCACGTTGACGTCCAGTCCTGTGGCCAGTTTGGGCAGCACCGTCATCGCGTCGTCCACGTTCTGGGTAGAGAGGAAACGGCGGCTTTCTCAAACCAGCACCTTGTGAGTCTGAAGCGCTCACAGTGTCATTGTGGATGCTATTTCAGTAAAGCTGGGGGAGGGGAAAGAAAATCTAGACATCCAGCCTCCCCTCCCCCCGCCCACTCCCACCTGCAGAAATAAAGTTAGTCTTGTGCTGCCTTTCCCAGCTCGCCTCTGAGCCCTTCCATGCCCCCGGTCCACCCTATGTCATCTTAAGTAAATTAACTTCTTTTCTAAGTCAGCGATATACCCTCCTCTTTCTCCTGAAAAAGAAATCATGGTTTAACAGCTCCTTTGGAGAAGCAGCAGAAAGGCTCCTCTTGAGCGCCTCGGTGCCTCCCCCACGCCTGTAAACCCTTTATTCACAGACCTTGCCTCACCTGCTGAAAATTCAGCTGAAGCCCCTCTGCCTTCTCCTGTGGCCTGATGTTCAGGAGGCTGTCCCCTAGGAGACAGGGCGGGTCAGGCCCCACCTGCTGTGCAGGGGGCGGCTCCTCTTCGGGACCGTGGGGGAATGTCACAGAACCCCAGATTTCCAGAGCTGGAAAGGGCCTTGTCATCTAACCCAGACCTTCCATGTCTCAGAGGAAAAGACAGGCCCGCCCAAAGTCCCTGGGAAAGCTCAGGCGGGCCTGGAGTCAACGCAGACCTCCTGACACCCGATTTTGCTTTTAACTCCCCAGAGAAGCCCGGCAGACCAGCCTCCCCGCCACACCGGAGCCCCACGGGGGCGTCCCTGGATTTGCGGCTGAGTGGTCAGCGCGAATCTTCAGGTGGTTCCCCTTCACGCCCAGCCACGTACCCAGATGGGCCATGAGCTCCTCTGACGTGATCACCTCCTTCTGGAGGGGCAGCTTCACCTGGGGGCAGAGGGCGAGCCCAGGGTTAGCTGTGTGTGTGCCGCCTTCCTTCGCAGAATACGGGGAAGCCACAGCGAGATGGGGGAGGGGCAAGCGGGGTGCCGTGGGACCCCCAGGCTGGCAACGAGCAAGGGAATGGCCTCCGCTTGCCAGGGCAGAGGGCACGGGGCGGGGGAGCAGCCCAGCCTTTTGTTTTCATGGGCATCTTATCTCATTTGTTCCAGTTGGAGACGCAGGGAGAATAATCTGGAAAGTCTTGACCGGTGTGAGAAAATCAGGTACTCGAGAAGGTGGGTCGGGAGAGTCCTCCCCCCACACAATCGAGCTGCCCCCCGCGCTTGCCTTCCACTGAAGGAGGAGGACGTTGCTGATGGCGAGCAGGGGGCAGGGGCCGTTGGTGCTCTGCAGGATGACGGGGGTCCGCTGGCCCTTCCAGGGGATCCACTTGACACAGTAGAAATCCTGCTCCGGCTGCCGGACCCTCGGGGACGGGGGGAGCTCCTGGGGCCCGGGGCTTGCCCCCACCAGCTCCTCCTCTGGGGCAGCTTCGTGGGCGGGTCCTGCCTGGCTTGTGCCAGCATCAGGTGGCGGAGGCCTGAGGTCGCCCTGGCGCTGGGCAGGCGGCAAAGCAGGTTCTACCGGCTCCTGCTCTCTGGGCCCAGCAGCGTCCGTGGCTGAGTCCTGAGGAAGTTTGTCTGGTTCTGACAGAGCCTCTCGGTTTTTAGGGCTCGCTGGTCCTGCCGTCTCAGCCTCACCACGGGCTGGGGGCTCAGGGGGCTCCATGCTCAGAAGGGGCCCGGAGGCCCTGCTGTCCCCAGGAGCCTGCCTAACCCAGGCGCGGCTGGTGGAGGAGAGACGGCTCCAGCGAGGAGGTGATCATGGGCCTGGAAAGCCGTGGGCCCAGAAACGGCTTGGAGGAGCGGGAGGCTGGGGGTCTGCGGGTCACTCGGGCTGTGGAGTGCGTGCCCCCCGGTGTGGCAGCAGCGGGGCCGGCGCTGTTCTTGGCCTTCTCACGCTAACTTGCTGTGACCAGACGCGACCGATGCCAGTACCGGCTCCAGGCTGGGAGGGCTGACTCCAGCAAGGGGGAAGACTCTGGGCGCCGGACAGCGGACAAGGGGTGAAGGACAGACAGAGAAGGGAGACGAAGAGGAGAAACACAGCAGGGGAAGAGATGAAGGAAAAATGTTAAGACTCTACTAATGCTAAGAAGGTGCTCTCTACCTGATCAGGTAGGTTACGCCTACCTGTAACAGGCCTCGTCAGTAGCCCCCACCAGGCCGGGAGGGGGTCCCACTGCCTCCACAAGCCCCACCCCCGGGCTGCTCAGGGGTCTTGGGGAGCACAAGCAGGTGGCCTGGTCTCTGACCCCTCCCCAGGGGGAGATGAACACAGCACTTGGGGTGAAGAGTGGAGCTGCAGAGCCTGGACGTGCCCCTTAAGACGTGCCCCTTAAGGCGGGGCTCTGGGGAGGGGTCCCCCCTTCTCCTCAAAGGCCTCTAAGGAATTTACACAATCCCGAGCCTCAGCAAGGAGGCCTGGGAGGGGCTTCCTGTAGGCTGGAGGGGAAACGCAGGTCTGAGTCAGAGACCGGTTCTGATGAATAACTTCAGTTGGGAGCAGAGACCCTCCCCCACCTACCAGATCCCCGCGGGCTTCTCTGGACGCCAGGAGCTGAGATTCACGCCGTGCTCTTTGCTCCAAAGACTGCCGACACCCAGAGGTGCTCTCTTGCCTCCCGTTTATACAGAATATGAAAAAGCTGATTACTGGTTTACATCAAAAGTACTCCCGGTGCAGCCCGGCCGGTGTGCTGGTTCCTGTGTCTGCCGCCACCTAGGTGGGCTCAGAGCCGCGGCCGGACCTGTCTAACCGGCCAGCTCAGCACTGGAGGCGGTTCATTACCGCTGTGGGTCATCAAGGATAAAAAGTCATAAACCCTGTCCTCTGGAAAACATCTCCCGTCACCTCCTCGCAGCCCTCTCCCCCTTACTCAGGAGGAGAAAAGAGGGGGAATTAAACTTGTCAGAAATGTCTTTTCTCTAGTTTCCTTCTGACCTGAGATCATGCTTCCCTCATGTAAACCGGTCAACATATAGGGGCTGGGAGGCCTGGGAGATAAAGAGGAGGACGAAGAACAACCGTCTTCCTCATTCCAATATGATTTCTCCTCACTGTCTCTCATTACTTGTTAATTTAGAGTCAGAGCAGCAAAAATTGCCTGTAGGCCTTACACTTTCTTCCCCCTTCTCCTTTTTCCTTCCCTCCCAAACGACACCAAGGAAGAGCCCCAGAAGCAGTCACCAGAAAAAGTTAATAAAGCTTGCAGAAAAGCGGGGCTCACTTCTTACCTTTCCTCTCCAATGCCAGAAAGAATCAATAATTAAGTGGGGGCAGAGCAGCTGGCAGGCCGGAGGGATAAGCCACGGGAAACCAGAAGCTGACAGCAGAGGGGGCAGGTCTGGGGAAGGGGCAAAGTTCAGGGCTCAGTGCTAGAGGAGGTGCAGGAACTGGAAGGTGGGTGTCCTCGCCACAAGGTGGACCCCCTGCAGGCCCCAGTGTTTCAGAGCAGGAAAGGGGAGGGGCCCCAACACGCAGGATCTCATTCTTCTCCCTGCACTTTCTCTCCAGCTGGAGTTATCCTCACAAAGTGGGTGAGGGATTTAAAAGAGCCTGATACCTCCCTGGTCCTGGACGGTAAAGAGCCCGGAGTTGGGAGAAGCGTATAGAGAGCAGGCATCTTTTCAGTAAGACCCCCAGGGACTTGCCCTCACTGTCCCACCCCAGGCTCGGCAATGACCCAAATCTCCAAACGCCCTAATGGTTTAATTTGCCTGGAAGAACAAGCCGACCCCCAGCACGGAGCCCTGTCTGCTGGCTTGCAAGGAAGAGCGGAAGGTTCCATTAAAAGACAGAAATGAAAGGCGGGAGCAACATCCCTTTCAATATTCGTCTGGCCTCGGCTCCTGCGTCCACACTGGGCCGGTGTCACCGCCCCAGAGCTGGAGGCAGGAGAGCGGGGTAGGAAATGGTTAAAACAAAGTTTTTACCTTAAAGAAGTGGGTGCTGTTCCGGGAGGGCTGGGCTCTGGCAATTCGGCGGGGAGGTGGGCGCAGCAAGAGGCCCCCACCTCGGGCGCCTTCCAGCTGTCAACGCGGAGAAGCCCGTCCGCACAGGTCAGGAGCGCGGCCCGCGGGAGGCGGCCACTCCGACCAGCACTCCAGGGTGGGGGCGCAGGCGCGGCCCAGGTGCTCCCGCGCCCCGAGCTCTTCAGGATCCCGGGCGCCCAGCCCAGGGCGTGCACTGCGGGCCCGGCGACAAACTGGTTTCCAGTGGAAGTTTGTAGTTTTTCTTTCTTCTTCTTTCTCTCTCTTTTCCCCCCATCGGGACAAAGAAAAATTCGTCAAGGACGAGCTCTCCGGAGGAGGAGCGGCCTGCCGGGCGCCGGAGGATCCATCGGGGCTCTCAGCCCGGTCAGCGGCTGGGCCCGCGCGCAGCGGCGAGGGAGGGAGAAACAAGGAAGAAAACAACAGACCCTTTCTCCAGCCTCCGCCCGCCGCTGGAAGGGCCGGGCGCTCGTGCCTCTCTGGTGAGAACAGGGAAAAGCAAGTGCCCGCGCCGGCGGGGAGGAGCCGGCTGGACAACGGCGGGCCCCGCGCGCTCCCCGGTGGGGCGACCCCAGCTCCGCGCGCGGGGAAGCGGGGCCAAGGCGCGCTGCCCGCACAGCCGCTCCCCTCCCGCCCTCAGTGCGCACCTACATATCTGCACTTATTTAGTGTGGAAATGAGACCGACGGCTGCGCCCCTGCTGTGCGGAAGGGCCGAACGCAGCCCGGGGCGCCGGGGCGCGGGGGGGCACTACCTGGGCCCGCAGGGACGCCCGCGCCCTCGGCTCCGCCTCAGTCACCTCCTCGCGGCTTCTAGCCTGGGCGTCTGGAAACGCCGGGGACACCAAGGGGTGCATCGATAAACGAGGGGCCATGTGATGGCGAGGAGTCTGCAGCGCCCGGGAAGGTGGCGCCGAAAGGACGCTGGGACCAGCTCGCGAGCCACTCCCGGGGCCGCCCCAGGGCGAGGGCAGCGGCGCCGGGGCTGATCGGGCAGTGGGGGCCATGGGGGCAGAGCCCAGGGAGAGGGTCCAGGCGACGGCACGCGCGGGCCGCACACGGGCGCGGAGAGCAGCGGCGGGGGCGGCTGTGGGCGCCATGCCGAGGGGCCAAAGAGGACTCTGATGTGCTTACAACACGGGCAACCGCAAAAGGGTGGCAACGGGCCGGCTTCGTGAAGGGGCGGATTCTAGAAGATGGAGCGCCGCTCTCGCCACGTGCGGTTGAAGGCGCCTGCACAGGCTCTCCGCGCCTCGCGGGGAGGGCGCCGGGGCACGGGGACACCTGTGCGTTGGCGCGTCTAGCGAGAAAACTCAGAAAACTCGGCTTGCGGAGATTCCCGGGCACGCGTCCGCGCTCCTGGACTACGTTTCCCAGCACGCCCCGCGCCCCGCCCCGCCGCGCCCACGCAAGGGCGCCCCGCGAGGCTCCGGAAGCAGAGCGCCGCTTCCGCCGCCGGGGGCGGGGCGACGTCGGAGCCCGGCGCGCCCCGTGACGCACTTCCTGCCGGGGTTGGGGGCCGAATCTCTGTGTGGCGGGTTCGAGTCCCGCCTCCTGACTCTCGCCTCAAGCCCCTGAGTCCGGGGCGGGGCGCATTCGCCGGGTAACCGCTCCTCCGCGAGGGGCGGCGGCACACCTTGGACTTCACCATGGAGCGCTACCTGCAGGGTTGTCGAGCTACTCTGCAGGTAACGGATCGCTGTGTGTGGCCGTAAGGAATAGAATTGGGGTCCGGGAAGCACGAAGGTGTGGGCTCCCTGAGGGTCGGGGGTGGGGGGCACCGAGAGGTGGGGAGGGGGCTTGGGATCTAATCAGGCTCGGGGCCTGAGTGAGGAATGAGAATGTAGCCCTCGAGATTGAGAATGCTGCCCAGGTGGCCTCCGCCTCTGGGATCTGCGCGGGGAGCGTCGTGGGTCCGGGTCCTGCCTCTGCGCCGCCGCCGCCGCCTGTCGGCCCCGCAAGGTGCATTTGTCTCCCCGCCCCTCTTAAACTGTCTGCTCACGAGGCCTTCTTGGCCCACTGGCCTCCGGGTGAACCCCGGGGGTACAGTGAACCGGTGCCCCGCTTTCTGTCCCCTGAGTGGCGGTTTCTGGCAGGCGGGTCTAACTCATTCTCGGTTAGCAACGGTCGTGGTGTTTTACTTTAAATCTGTTTTTAGGATAAATACGCCCGCACATCAGGCATTTCTGTTGGCCCACAACTGCATTCCTTTGCCGTTTTCTTCCTTGGCCTTAATGCACCCCAAAACCCCCGCCCGAAAGGGTCCGCGCGCAGAGTGTGTTTGGAATCCAAACTGTAAGCACGATTTCGGAATGCTTTGTGTTGGTGCTCCCAGCGGTGCCGACCAGTCATGCAACAGTAAGCTCATCTCCAGCTAGAAGCAGAAGTTGGCCAGAGAGAGACTCAAGAGAGACTCATGGCACCTGGCCCCCCTTGCCTCAAGTCACACTTCCCTGTAGGAACCGAGACAGTTGGTGGACTCTGCCTTCTTGTTTCAGTATTTTAATCTGCAAATCCCCCTGGACAATAGAGACTTGTCTTTAGCAAATCCTAAAAGTCACCTCATTCCTCCTGCAAACACTGACATGAGAGTGAAGTTTAACTATAATGCCAATGTCACCCAAATTTTCCTTGTGAAGTACAAGTTTGGGAAAAGTTGTTTAAAGGCAAAAAAATAAGACAGTTTGGAAGCAATTTATTTTTGTTTCCCCGACCTCCAGCACAGGGAGCTCATTGGAGGTCTCAGGTAGTCTAAGGAGTTGGATTGTTTTTTCCCTATGGCCACCACTTGGTAGAGAGCCCTTGGGCCTAAAGCCTCACGACTTTTGTTTTGTTTGTTTGTTTAAAGATTTATTTATTTATGCATACAAGCTGGGGTACAGTCCAGAAGCGTGGGGTGGGAGAGGGTTCACCAGAGACAGAGTGGGGAGCAGCACAGGCAGATAGACGGAAATACACTGCTGAGGGGAGCAGCGGGCGAGGCAGGAGAGGTCTGCCGCGCCATGTGGGAATCTCCCCAGCCGGGCGTCGAACTTGCGTCACCACTGCCGACAGCTCCACAGCGCAGCGCTTAACCACTGCGCCACTGGGGAGGCCCCTCACGACTTTATTGCATGCCTCTGTTCCCCCAGAGCCCGCGGGCTTAGCAGTATCTCCCACAGCTTTGTGAAGCTGAAAACTACTGGTGTTTTCTACTGTTGATGGCATCAGACCTTTTTCTGCCTGCATTCATCCCCCAGGGAGCAAAATCTAGATCTTCCTTTTTCCAACCTTGGGAACTTGGAAAAGGGAAGTTGTGTCTTAAAGCTCTCTTTATCACACAGCCTCGTCAGGTCCAGGAGGAATGTTCTAGGTAAACTGCTGGTAGACACACACAAGTGGACACCCACAGTTTAGAGTGCTTTCAATTAGAGAAGTAGTTGATATCCGCAGTGGAAAAAACTTAAAATATAGAAGTGGAAAAAATGGAAAAGAAAAAGATCCTTTTTTCTCTCCATCCAGTTCCCCAGAAGCCACACTGTCCTCTCTTCCCTAAAGGAACGGTTTAGACAGAGACACCGGTGAGTTGGTGTGTCTCTGTTAAGCTGCATTATAACATCCAGGGAGCTGTAAATGCTTAACTTGCGCACAGGCAGAAACAGCTCAAAAACCAGTCACGCTTCTGTTAACACCGTGTTTTTATGAGCATCGATGCCAGAGGTTCCTCAGCCTCTGCCACAGAGCTGGGAATATGTTCCATTTAACAGAAACCCTGTTTAAGCAAATGTCCTGTCCATGGTGACTCATGGCTCAGGTCTGTGAGGGGAAATCTTTGCTCAGGGTGGGGCTGCAGCCAAGTTGAGGTGCTCACCCAGAAGCCTCTGGGTGATTGTGTTCGTGCACTTCTCAGGCGTGAGGCCGGAATCCGGAGTGTGGCTATCCTTAGAAATTCGCAATCCTGGCCTCGGCTTCGGTCAGGCCCCTTCTCTTTGCTGGGAGGGCTTATCTATTTCTGGCGCCTTGTCTCATTTTTCTCGCTCGTGGACTATTTTGTAGAGTAAGTCTCAGCCCATGTGCCGCTTCAGAGGGGCCTTTTACTTTGCCAGCCCTAGAACCCCTGCCCACTTCACCCACAGAGGCCACAGAGAACCTCAGGATGCTGACTTTCAACTGGTGGATTTTTGTTGTCTAAGAAAGGAAGTTTTTATGTATGTGGGACTCTCGGGTTGTGTTTCTCCGTGGGCAGCTCGGGTTTCTCCCCGCTGCTAAGTATAGCTGATGAGGCCCGACTCCTCTGTGGCCAGACACGGAGGACGCCGTTTGGCTTGGGCTTTAGCTGGCGGGGGATGGGCGGGGGTTATGAGTTACACATGTTCCCCCCTCCCCGGCTTAATTTTTTTATTCTAAGTAAAGATTCTAAAAATCTAAACATAGCGGGCTTGTCTGGAACATGTGAGCCATGGGCCGCGCTTAATTTCAGCCACTTCAGCTGCAGAGAAACTCTCTGAAATCTTCCAGCTTCTAATCACTCATCTTATAGCCACAAACGCCTGTTTTCTCTTGCAGCTTGATGAGATTATGGTAGTCACTATGAAATTTGAATATAAGTCTGTGTTCGATCAGTTGTGAAACGCTGGAGAAGCAGCAGCGGCAGACTCAGCCGGAGGCACGCAGGGCTCACATTTCCTCTCCTCCCACATCTTTCTGGCCCCATTGCAGGGTTTTTTCCTTTCTCTCGTATTGCTGCTGAAGCAGCGCTACACATTCTTTCTAAATGAGGAGGAGAATGGCATCTTATAAGTTGGGCAACCTCTATCTGTTTGCCCGGGACAGTCCTAGTTTATTCCAGTGTAATCGTTAATTGCACCCCTTTTCATTCTCCAGAGTGGCCCCGTTTGGAAAAATACAATATCTAATCACCCAGCTCAGGGCCTGTGTTAAAGTTTGGGGGTGCATGCCCGGGAGAGCGGGTAGATGTTCAGCTCCATGTGGAAGCCACAGGTGTGGGGAGCTGCGGGTGAGGCGGGAGGACGTGCTGGCCTGGGTGGTCGGGGAAGCTCTTTGCAGGGGGCTTTAGATAGGCCAGGAGGCCCGACAGGGGAGCCGGAAGCTCACGCTGGCCACTGCAGAGCGGACATGAGGCCCAGCTCGTTTAATCCTACAACAGCTTCACAAAGTCGGCTGCCGTCTTCGCCTCATTTTTATATGAGGAAAATGAGGCTCCTCGAGGCCAAAGTCCCACGACAAGGACGAGGCGGGGCTGGGTCCTGTCCGGCCTGTGGTCTGGCCAGGTGGCAGTTCCGTGACTGTCAAGCAGGAGAGCAGGTGGCGCGAAGGGCAGAGCTGGGGATGTGCCCGCGGCCTCGGGCACTCACAGACCAGTCGGGCTGCAGAGCGGTGGGCGCTGCCCGGCCCGAGGTTTGCTGACGCCTTGGGGCGTTGCCTTCGTGTCGTTCCCCAGCGTTGCTGCCTGGCCTTGGCTGAGCCTGAGAGCCTGTGCGCACCTTGCAGACTCGGGCGTGCCCGGCTGCTTCTGCGCTCTGCCCTCTCGCCGCGGGGTCTGCCCACCCGGGTGGACAGACCCCGCGGCGGCCCACACGGGAAGGTTCTGCCCTTTGGGCCCAGAGACAGGGCTCTCCCCGTGCTCTGCCCCTCCTGTTCCCCTCCTCCCTTCCTTCTGCTCAGGGCCACGGGGCCTCTTGCCTTTCTGGAGAACCCAGTGTGTGTGCACACCCTTGCACACACGGGCACACACACACGGCTGCAGTGAGCAGCTATCTCTGCCACCACTTCCCTCCGGGGCTTTGCTGTCACTTTGGTGCACAGCCACCTGGGCAGTTCTCGGTGTCCAGGAAACAGGGGGCCTTCTCCAGTCTCCGGGGAGTTGGCCCTGGACGGGACAGCTGGGTGCCTGTTGTTGGAAACCGTGAAAGCGGGGCTCTCTTCTCCCCCGGCTCAGCACAAGGGGGTCCCTGCCGCCACCAGCGCCGCTTGGAGAAGGGGCAGGGAGACCCCAGGAGCACATTTCCACGGGACCTTTGTCTGACCTTGACAGACAGCCCCTGGCTTTTGCGGCTGAGTGTCGGAGTAGGGGGGTGTTTCCAAAACAAAAATCTGTCTGGTAACTGCCACAGAGAGTTTCTGCCACTTGGAGTCCAAAATTGTCCCTTTGGGGCCAGGGCTTTCTGCGGGGGGCCTGGTCACAGCCAATAAAGGGAGGTGATTCCAGGCTCCCCAGGTTCTCTTTCTCCCTCAAGTTCTGTTACTTTTTTTTTTTAAGATTTATTTATTTATGCATACAAGCTGGGCTACAGGCCAGAGGTGTGGGCGGCGAGAGGGTTTACCAGAGACAGAGCGGAGAGCAGAACAGGCAGATCAGAAACACACTGCTGAGGGGAGCAGCGGGCGAGGCAGAAGAGGTCTGGCCCCGCCATGCGGGAATCTCCCCAGTCAGGTGTCGAACTCGCGTAGCCACTGCGGACAGCTCCACAGCGCAGCGCTTAACCACTGCGCCACCCGGGAAGCCCCTGTTACTTTTTTTTTAATAAAGATTTATTTATGCATACAAGCTGGGGTGCAGGCCAGAGGTGTGGGGTGGTGAGAGGACTCCCCAGAGACAGAGTGGGGAGCAGAACAGGCAGATCAACTGAAGTACACTGCTGAGGGGAGCAGCAGGGAGACAGGAGAGGTCTGCTGCGCCCTGTGGGAAGCTCCCTGGCTGGGTATTGAACTCGCGCTGCAGTGACTCTGGATAGCTTCACAGTGCTGCGCTTAACCTGTTGCGTCACCAGGGAGGCCCCAAGTTCTGTTACTTAAAAACTCTTTCTCGGGCCTCCCCAGTGGTGCAGCGGTTGAGCACTGCGCTGTGGAGCTGTCGGCAGCTGGCAATGCGAGTTCAACGCCCGGCCGGAGAGAATCCCACGTGGTGCGGCAGACCTCTCCTGCCTCGCCCACTCCGTCTCTGCTGAACCCTCTCGCCGCGCCACACCTCTGGCCTGTACCCCAGCTTGTATGTATAAATAAATAAATCTTTAAAAAAAAAAAAAAACTCTTTTTTTTTTTTTAAAGATTTATTTATTTATACATACAGCTGGGGTACAGGCCAGAGGCATGGAGTGGCGAGAGGCTTCACCAGAGACAGAGTAGGGAGCAGAACAGGCAGATCAGAAACACACTGCTGAGGGGAGCAGCGGGCGAGGCAGGAGAGGTCTGCCGCACCATGTGGGATTCTCCCCGGCCGGGCATCGAACTCACATCGCACGCTGCCAACAGCTCCACAGCGCAGCGCTCAACCGCTGCGCCACCAGGGAGGCCCCAAAAAACTCTTTCTTACTACAATTTGCTCCTATGAATCCCCTTCCCACTTTTCTAGACTCTTCCATCTAGCAGATATTCCCTGGCTGAAGAAGCAGCAGAATTGGGGTTTTTACCTTTCTATAACCCAGTAGTTCTCAACCAGGGGAGATTTGTCATTAATTGGGGGTGTCACTCACATCTGGTGAGCGGAATCTGGGGGTGCTGCCCAAGGCCGCCCCACAACAGCACCTCCCTGGCGCAAGCACAGCCGGAGCAAGATCCCACCTGCAGGTGTCCGGGTGTCCCTGTCACTCCTGTCCGCACCCCTCAGAAGCAGCTTGGGAGAAGCTCAGAGATAAAGCAGGAGACAGCCGTGCCCTCCCCGAGCCTGGACGTTGGGGTCTCATGCCCCGGGAAATGTTAATTCTTAACGGGCAACCTCTTCGGGCTGCTTTGAGAATCAGTGAACACTTGATCTCTAACCCGGTCAGCAAGGAGGTGAGCAGGAACCGAGGCAAAGACAAAGCAGGCCCCGC
This sequence comes from Scalopus aquaticus, assembly GCA_004024925.1. Lineage (NCBI taxonomy): Eukaryota > Metazoa > Chordata > Mammalia > Eulipotyphla > Talpidae > Scalopus > Scalopus aquaticus. The sequence continues at coordinate 46,946 of PVIJ01004896.1, read as the reverse complement.
TCTCCCAGCGCTCGGCGGCAGCTAGACCTTTCAAAGCTTTGGAAATAAAAGTTCTAGCAGAATGGACTCCCCCTGCTGCATCCGAACCCCCGGGGAGCCCCCCCCACTGTTGCACGCAGGCCATGTCTGTGTCTGGCTGTCATCAGGGAGCTTCTGGGAGGGATTTCACAGGTCAATTAGCTGCATAATCTTATTTTACCTTTATGGTCAAGGTCTCTTCACCTGTGCTCATGATTTAGAAGTTAAGAATTCTTTCCCCAAATTTGAAAATAGGGGGAACAAACAAAACAGCTAGGGCTGCCACGGCTTGAACATATCAGCTACTCCAAATGCTCCACCTTTGACTTCTCAAGTGTTCAAAGAAGCCTCAGAAAGGAGAGGTTTACTACTGTCTTCCATAAGTTGACGTTCAAGGAGACACTTCTCCACTAACTGGCTGTGTGGAATGCTTAAAACGAGGCTAGCACAGGTGTGCCTTTGCTGTTACCCTCCTGTCCCTGAGGTGACCTGTCCCGCCCGCTCTGTCAGCGGCAGTGAGGCCTCCACGAGCGAGCGAGGTGAACCATCACGGCCTCCGTCTCCTTCCCCTGCAGGCGTCCCGCCCACTGCATGTCGTGCTGGGGAATGAGGCCTGTGACCTGGACTCCATGGTGTCCGCTCTGGCCCTGGCCTTTTACCTGTCAAAGGTGAGTGCTTCGGAGCAGGAACCCTTAGAGTGACCAGATTGGGTAAGTTAAATCCTTCAACTTGGCTGACCCTCACGTCACTCTCTAAGACTCTCATCACACCGTAATACACTGTAGCTTTGCTGGGGGCTCAGGCGGGGAGACGCAACCCCGAGAAGCAGGAAGCGCAGACAGTGCTGGAGTCGGCTGCGAGCTCCGTGTGGCGGTCAGTGGTCGGGTGTGCCCCCTCCGCCCCTGCAGCCTCCACGACCCCTGGGCCCGCCTGTTTTCCGGGACTTGGCGACCTCCCTGCTGTTGCAGAGAAGGAGGCCGGGCGAGAGCTGTCCTTTTTACTGACTGGTCCTCGTTCCTGCCCCGTCCACTCCCAAACGCCGCCCTGTCTTCTTTCCGCTCTCCTTCCCAGACGGCTGAGGCCGAGGACGTCTTTGTGCCAGTTTTAAATATAAAACGCTCCGAGCTACCTCTGCGAGGCGACAATGTCTTCTTCCTTCAGAAGATTCACATTCCAGAGTCCCTCTTGATTTTCCGGGATGAGATCGACCTCCACGCCTTGCACCGGGCGGGCCGGCTCACGCTCACCCTCGTCGACCACCACGTCTTGCCCAGGTGAGCGCGAGGCCAGGCGGGCTCTCGGCGTGCGCCGCGGGGCTCCAGCAGAGATGGAGAAGACCTTGCAGGCTGGGCGCGAGGACAGTCATGTCAGCAGAAAGAGGGGAGGGGGCCCAGGAAACCATGGAGAAGGGTTGGGGTGTGATGGTGGTGGGTGGGGTGTGGTAATATATCTGGAGGTGTGAGCTCTTACCTCTAAATCACATACTCTGTTGTAGACCAGTGTTACCTCTAAAATGATACAGTAAAAAAAGAAAAGCAACGGAAAATAGTTCTCCAGTTATGCCAGCAATAAATAGAAATAGAAACATGGAGAATTCAAGCTAAAGGATAATTTGGAAATCATTTAACTCTGCCTTTCATATCCTTATTTTAAGGTTTTATGATAGACTTATAATAGAAACCTTTGAGTCATCGCAACTCTTTTTTTTTTTAAGATTTTATTTATTTTTGCATAGAACTGGGGTGTAGGCCAGAGGTATGGGAGTGAGAGGACTCCCCAGAGACAGAGTGGGGAGCAGAACAGGCGGATCCACTGAAGTCCACTCCTGAGGGGAGCAGCGGGGAGATAGGAGTGGTCTGCTATGCCCTATGGGTCAGCCCCCTGACCGGGGATCAAACTCAGGCCGCAGTGGCCGGAGATAGCTTGATAACACTGAGAATTCAACCCCTGTGCCACCAGGGAGGCCCCAAGGCCCAACTCTTTTTAATTTAACTTAGCAAAATCGGGGCCTCCCTGGTAGCACAACAGGTTGAGCACAGCACTGTGAAGCTATCCAGAGCCACTGCAGCATGAGTTTAATACCCAGCCGGGGAGATTCCCATATGGCCCAGCAGACCTCTCCTGCCTCAGCCTCTGCTCCCCTCAGCAGTATACTTCAGTCGATCTGCCTGTTCTGCTCCCCACTCTGTCTCCGGTGAATCCTCTCACCACCCCACACCTCTGGCCTACATCCCAGCTCTTGTATGCAAAAATAAATAAATACATATATTTTTAAAAGTTAGCAAAATTATTTCCTGCGTAAGGCATCTTGTTAGTATCTGGCTAACAAATCTACACCTGTAATCATTCTACGCCTTTAGCTGCGGACTGGCAACAGAGCAACAGGAGCTTGAGGCCTTCCTCTGTCTGCTCCTGCTAATGTGGAATGTGTGTTTTTCCTTTGAACACGCTGATTCTAGCAAGTCATTGGCAGGGCAGCCTCAGGGCAGTAATCCACCTGTTTTCCCGCTCGCTCATCAGTAAACTTCTGGCTAAGGGATAAAGGTGAGACAGGCCCCCCTGCTCTCAAGAAGCTTTCCATCAGGAAGAGGGAACGAGGCAGGTCCCGGGGAGGGGCTCAAGCTGAGAGACGACTGTCGCTCTGGGGCCGTGGAGCACAGAGGAGGAGCAGTTGAATGCACCGCGGGAGCAGAGGGTGTCGCGAAGGCGTCTCCACCACTGACCTGACTTCAGTCTTGGGAGGGGACTGGTGTCCTCCCGGGAGCGGGAGTGAGGTCGGTCGGCGAAGCATCCAGGCGGCGAAGCAGTAACACAGGCAAGGGCAGGCGGGCGTGAAGCGGGGGGCAGGGCAGCTGGGACCTGTTGTTGCATAGCTGGGGCGGAAAACAGGAGGAGGAGGAAGGCGTGGAAAGGGGAAGGTTGGAGAGGCCGACGGGCCTGGTCACGACGGCCTTGTTGGCCCTGCCTAGGAGACTGGACTTTATTTTAGGGCGGGGGCGCCTGTTGATTATATTCAGCCAGGTGCTAACAGAAGCAGCTTGGTGCTTTCCAGAGGAGCTGGGAGGACACGCCCCGGCCCCGAGGCTGGGGCAGCCCTTGGTGAAGAGACTATTGGAGGCTCCGGAGGAGGCACAGGAGGGCCTAGCACAAGGCGGCGCAGAGGGCTGGGAAGGGAGGCATGGATAGGAGCTGAGGGGGCATCTCGGACGTGGGACTTCATGGGCTTTGGCTATTAAGTGTACTGAGGGAACAGGAGAGATTGGAATGTTGGGTCAGGAGTGTCGATTCGAAATGGCACCCTAGGACCACAAACACCGGGACATTTGCAGCAGGCAACTCGCCAGGTTCACTGCCACGCCATGGAGGGCGATCTCAGTGCTAACGCTGAGGCGAGAATTGAGAGGGATGAGGCAGAGGCGGAAGTGGCCGCAGGTGCCAGTGTCCTCTGCGTTTTCCTTCATGGCCGCGGTGGGGGCTGGAGAGCCCCAGCCTAGCTTTCTCTTTTCTGCACCCCCTCCCTCCCCCACACAGGAGCGATGCAGCCCTGGAGGAGGCCGTGGTGGAGGTGCTGGACCACAGGCCCATCGAGCAGAGGCACTGCCCGCCCTGCCAAGTCGCCGTGGAGCTGGTGGGGTCCTGCGCCACCCTGGTGGCCGAGAGAATCCTGCAGGGGGCGCCAGAGATCCTGGATGGGCAAACAGCGGCCCTGCTGCACGGTGAGGCCCTGGGGACAGGCCTGAGGGCTGCTCCTCTGTCCAGAGAGGGAGCAAGGAAAGGTGGAGGCCTCCAACTCAACCAAACCCTCTCAGGGCCACTCAGTCTGTGCGAAAGGACAAGATTCCTTGGGGGCAGTTAGGCAATAAAAGGCCGTTACACTTTGTCGACAAAAACAGACAGGAGGCACCGACAGGACAGGGGCATGGGGCTGCCGGGAGCTGCGTCTGCGGGCCAAAGAGGACTGGCAGGACCAGACTCTTCCTGCCAGGACGTGGCCGCGGACACAGAGCCCGGGACTTCCCTTCTCGTTTTCTCCATTTGTAAAATGAGAGGACAGAGCCGGACTGGGCTGCTCCCTCCAGCCTCCGAGGTTCCTTGGTGGTCTGGCCGCTGAGCGCCTGTCCTAGCGGGTCTCGCGCCCCCCCGCCATTGGCTGCCCGCTGCTTTCTGCCTCTCCCCTTCCTGTCCACACTCTGGCTTGGGAGGCCTGAGTCGGGACACGGTCCCAGTCTCCTGCTTTGTTTTCAGAGAGTTTTGCCAGATGAGCTCTGTGTTGTGTCCTTTTGCTTTGAAGGGCCTGTTTCTGGGTGATTTTCACGGAATTGGGGCTGACGGTCGCTCTCCGCGCTGGAGACCAGCGGCTGTGGGTGTTGGGGGTACACGCTCCAGGAGGGCGGCGGCGGCCGGGGCATTCACTGGTCATGAACGAGGCCGGGGACGTCACCTCCAGCCTCTCTCCTCACAGGGACAATCATCCTGGACTGTGTCAACATGGACCCTAAAATCGGAAAGGCCACCCCGAAGGACCACAGATACGTGGAGAAGCTGGAGGCCCTCTTCCCAGACCTGCCCCAGAGAGGCGACATATTTGAGTCTCTGCAAAAGGCCAAGTTTGATGTATCGGGTACGAAGCCTTCGGCCGCAGGACGTGCGCGCGGCTTAGGAGCCACGCAGACAGAAACCAGCATCTGCGGGTCTGACCATGAGCTGCCCGAGCTAGACTGCTTTATCCCGACCTCTGGGTAGGACGAGGAGTCATGTCCCGAGCTGGAGGCTTCCGGGCACACACAGCGGGGAGGCCGAGGGGGCTAGGTTACCGGGGAGAGCGAGATGGCGGCTCGGGCAGCGGAAGAAACACCTAGGATGTGTAAATAAAGCAAGACAGCCCCCAAAATCTTGCATGTTTTCCTACCTAGCTGCTACCTGCTGACATTTAAAAAAGAAAATTACCACAGGTCCCCTTGGTACAAAAGTGAACACAGAAAGGGAAAATCAAACATGAAAGCCTCTCTTCTTCCTTTTACCCGCCTCTCCCGCCAAAGCCCTTTCTGTCGGGCGATTTAAAGTAACGTTTCACATCTAGTCCCATTCTGAGGCAGTGCCCTGCTCGGTGCCCCTCAGAGACCGTTTTTCCTCTTCCTTGACCCTGCTTGTCCTCACTCTCCTGGCTCTGGGGTCCTGGACCCCCTTACTGGACCCCTTGTCTCACATTCGCGTCCTAGGCCTGACCACTGAGCAGATGCTGCGGAAAGACCAGAAGAGCATCTCCAGGCCGGGCTGCAAGGTGGCCATCAGCGCGATCTACATGGACCTGGAGGTGAGAGTGAGATGTGGGTGCAGGGGGACGGAAATCCTCGGCTGGGCGGGGAACCTTGCCCCTCGCTCCCACTCGCCCCCAAAACGCACCTGTGCCTCTCGTGGCCGCCTCTGCGCTCGCTCCCCGCCCGCCCCCGGGCACGTCTCACCGCCTCGGCCTCTGCGCCTGCGCGAACCGACCCCCACGGCCACCCGCGGGCTCTCTGAGACGGGACAGAAACTTCAGGCTGCCCCGGCCTCCGGGCCCCAGGTCTAGCCCTGGCTTTCTCCGACCGCATCTCCTTCCAGCCCCTCCGGGAGGAGCAACCTCGCGGGTTTCATTTCTGTTCCTCAGTTTCCGCTCTTCCCCGGCCCAGGGCCTTTGCACTCACTTTTCCCTCAGCAAAGCTCACACTCAGGTCTCAACTCAGGTGGTTGAGTTAAGAGGCTCTAAAATAAGTATTGTCTGTGTTAAAAATCTCCAGCAACGGCCTTTTTTGTTTTCTTCATAGCATTAGCACTGAAATAATGTTTTGTGGCTTCGTCGTTAATTGTCTCTGTCGTCTGCTGGTTGATCGGCTCCTTCGGGGCAGGGCCTGATTCTTCAGCTGTTCCTGACACCACCCCCGCCCCTGTAGCCCTGGTGGGTAGTGGCCGCTCGGTGCGTTTTGCCGAAAGACTCACCTCGGTATCAGTGCCCCACTACCCGGCTCCATGTCACGCTGCTTTAAATCGTTCAGCAGCCTGGAGGGAACACACCTCCCAGAGTGCAGGGCCATCTACCACTGCTCCATGGAAATATTAAATAACTAGATAAAATAAAATAGCGTGGCCTCTTCCTTTGTGACTCGTGACCTGGTTTTGGGAACGAACTTAGGAACATACAAAGCTTGCCAGGCACCCTCACCGCAGGCCTCAGAAAGGCCAAGGGTAGTGAGAAGGCCCGATCCGAGCCGCTGAGGGCTTCACTGCCGGAGCCAGGGCGCAGTTTCCCAGTGCCTGTCCTGGTTTCTCTGCCCCATTGCTCTGCTCTAGAGTAAAAGTCCCCGCAGGCCAAGACCTCGCTCGTCCTCAGGAGCCGGTGAGCCCAGACTGGGTGGCGGGCACTCCACACGTGATGGCTCTTGAAACAGTCTATTAGCGAATGTTCCGTTCTTACTGTACAGATGAGGAAACTTAGGCTCAGGCAGGTTAGGGTGACTTGTCACACAACTAACAGGTGAGTGTCTGGGCCGGAGCCTGCATCTCCCCCGTCCACACGCGCAGCCCAGCACTAGACCACGCCGAGCAACGCTGGTGCCTTCTGCGGGGAGTCCCCGGGCCAGCTGCGGAGAAGCCCTTTGTGAGTGGGTTTTGCTGGTGGCGACCGGGAGGACCCGTGTGCCCTCACGCCCGGCTGTGTCCTCGCTTTCAGGCCTTCCTGCAGAGGCCCGGCCTCGTGGCAGACCTGCACGCTTTCTGCCAGGCCCTCAGCTATGACGCCCTGGTCGCCATGACGATCTTCTTCAACTCTCACAATGAGCCGGTGCGGCAGCTGGCTGTCTTCTGTCCCCACACGGCACTGCGAGTGACGGTGAGTGTCCCTCCTGCAGCCCCAGGGCCTGGGGGTGCGGCCCGCTTCTGATGAGGAGAGTGGGGTCCCTTGACTTACCTCCAGGTTCGCTGCTCCTTCCTTTGTGCGTGTGAACAGCCTTAATCAGGCCGTATGGAGAAGGAGATTCCAGAGGGAACTGGAGAACACAGCTCCTGCTTGGAAGGAACTTGACGCCCAGCTCCAAGGAGCTGTCACAAACCGGGAGTTAAAATTCAAATCGTGGTTTAATCATTAATTCCTCGCCCCATAGAACATTTCCTTTCTTTTTCCTCTGTTGCCTTGAAAATCGGAAACACCAAAGACCTTTTCCGCGGTCCAACCTTGAGGACCCGCACCCTGCAGGGCGCTCACTGGGTGGGGGGAGACCGTGGCTGGTTTCCTGCCTGCCCTCCCTGCGGCCGCCCTTCCCACCTTCTCCCTTGTCCCTTGCTGGTTACTGATCAGCCCAGGGAAGAACTTAAAAAAAGTGGAGCTCGGGCCGCCCAGGGACTGGGGGCTGCCGGCTGCGGGAGAGCTGCCAGAGGCTGGCCCGAAGGCGGCCAGACAGTCCCTGTGGGAAGGTGGATCCTTGCCCGCCTCTCCCTGCCTTTTTCTTTTCCCACCTCGCCTGAAGTAAATGTATTTATTCATGGCAAGTAGGCTAGGCTGTGGAAAGCTACAGTTTCCAGGCAGGTAGACGTGCTCTTAGCTCGCCTGGCCGCCTGCTTGCTCCTTGAGCCCGGGCAGGCCTGGCCTCCGCGTCCGCAGGGTCCACAGGTGCCTGCTCGGTAGCCAGCGTGATCAGGAGCCCCACACTGCGCTCAGAGTACGCGCTGAGGCGTGGTTCGCCCCCACCAGGTCACCAAGGAAGGGGTCCTTTGGAATGAGGGGTGCCTCTCCCCGCCTTCCAGGGCTCCCTGCCCGGCCTCTGCAGCTGCACAGACCCCCAGGAGCCTCCCTCACCGCCCAGGCTGCCTCTGCGCCCGCCCTCATGCCCTCCCTCCCCGCCGGCAGCAGTGCGGGTGAGGACGCCTCTCCGGCAGGCCTGCTCAGGCGGCCGCCTGGCGTCACTCGGGCTGTGACCTTACGCAAGTCACCTGGTCTCCGCACGCTGCGGCTCTGCTTGTAAATGAGGAGAATCGCTGCTTTTTTTTCAGTGAGGACAGTAGTGAGGCCAGCCTCGCAAGGCCGCTGTGAGGATTCATTGGGAGAATATTTGCAGTGTCCAAATGTGGCACCACGCCGGGGCCCCTCCCACCCCGCACGGCCTTCCTGCCTTTTCCTCACCCCAGTCTAGAAGCTTGCTCCGTCCCAGCTGAGGGTGGAGGTCGAGTTTTGAGCACAAGAATATGCTTGGAAGCAGCCGAGGTCGGGTGCTGGTCCCGGGTGCGGGCTCACGAGTGCAGGAGCACACACGTGGGCGCCGGGCGGTGAGGCCGCGCCCCGGCTCCTTAGTAAAATGAGCGCACGGTTTCAAGCGTCTGACTTGCTCTGTGTATTCGCTGATGTGCCTTTTGTCGCACGCAGTAAACCCGAGCTCCCGATGACATGAAAAGGTGTCCTCCCCTCTAAGAGACGCCGCTGATGCCGACGCCTCAGCCCGCTGCCCGCCACCTCACCCCCTTTCTCCATCCTCCTCTCCCCCCAGATCTGCGGAGCCCTGGAACGCTCCCACTCTCCGCCTCTGAAGCTCACCCCCGTCCCGAGTACCCACCCGAGCCTCCAAGCCTATCATCAAGGCAACACTCAGGTCTCGCGAAAGAAACTCCTGCCTCTGCTCCAGGAAGCCCTGTCAGCGAGCCCCGACTGCGGGAAGGCCCCCCCGGGGCAGCCTGACGCAGTGGGCGTGCCCAGGGAGCAGGCGGACAAGGAGCTGGGCGGGGCGGGCAACTCCCTGCTTTCCGGGCTGAGTCAAGATGAGGAGGAGCCCGCGCTGCCCCCCACGCCCATGAACAGCCTGGTGGACGAGTGCCCGCTGGACCAGGGGCTGCCCAAGCTCTCGGCGGAGGCCGTCTTTGAGAAGTGCAGGCAGATCTCGCTGTCCCAGGCTGCCGCGGCCGCCCTGAACAAGAAGTGACTGTGGGGCTTGGGGAGGGGCTGCCCCCGACACCTCAAATGCATGTTTTGAGGGGTCCCAGCAGCCCTGTCTTCATTGCTCCGGGACCTGGCACGCTGTTGCCGTCAGGCTGGGCGGAGAAAGCGGTGAAAGCCTCAGGGGCTGTGGGACGGCGTCCGCCGCCGAGCGCTCCGGTCACGGCCTGGTCACCGAGTGCCGGGCTCCACTAACTGTCCGTTTCCTCGCTAGGGGCGCCGTGCGGCGCACTGTCCCCAGCGCGGCCAGAAGGGAGTGTCCCCAGAGCACTTCCGCGGGCTGTGGCCAGGAGCAGCATCTCGCACGGAGCCACACACTGGCCATGGAGCCACCGCTCAGTTGTTAGTTCTAGTATTTATTGAGGACCTGCTTTGAGCTAGATAGAAAGTACGTGCTTTGGAAACTCTCGTTTGGCCTCGGCCGTGAGCCGCATCCCGGCTCCCCGGCTCCGCCCGCCCCGTCGGGCCCAGTGTCTGATTCGGAGCCGTTTCTGGCCTGACCTGCTGTGTCTCAGCCTTGCTGGGAGCCGCGCGGGGCCGTGATCTCCCGCCCCTGCCAGGCAGCCCAGCTCTCAGTCTCTCTGGTTCCTCACCCCAGAATCAGCGGGACCGAGAGACCCAGAAGACCCCGGGTTGCCGAGATCAGGGGCACCCAGGAAGGCCTGGAGCCCTTGTTGGCCTCCCCTCTGGCTCAGAGGGGCTATCAAGAGAATATGGGGTCCTAAGACCGACGACCCTGAGTCGTGTTTCTTTTGGCAAGATGCTTCCTCCAGGCCCCACTCCCCCACACCCCCTGACCCCATGACCAAGGCCCTGGACTGAATGTTCCTGGTGTCCGTTATCTGCTCTCGTGCCGTCCTTCCTCCACCCACTGTCCCTCCTTTTCTCTCCGTCTTCCCCGGGGCCGCTCAGGGCCGCTGGCCTGTGTGTGTGTGTGTGGCGCCGGGGGCTCGGCTCGCCGCGTGCCGGCTCCAGGCTCGGCCCCAGTGGCCCGGCTGAAGCCGCCCCCTCTGCATGTGGAGTCTCCCTTTCTTCCTCAGACCAGCCTGTCCCCACCCTGCCCCACAGCTCTGTCCCATGCGAGTGGCCAACGTCCACTGCCCAGTGGGGTTTGTGAAGTCGGGCCTGGGGGCTCCGCTAGGAGGGAACAGTGTGACTTTGCTCTGAGGGGATTTTGTCTGTAGTTGTTAGAAGGGAAAGCTAGTCGTGTGATTACTGAACCAAAGGAATTTATGTTTTGTAACTTGGGCACGTTATTTTGCATTTTGTTGAAGTCATTAAATACATTTTTCCTGTGTGGGGTCTCCCTATCTCTTTGCATGGCGACGCCCAGGCCTGGGATTGCTGCCTCAGCCTCCTGAGAGCCGCCCTGGCGTCTGATGTCTTCCTCCGGCAGCTCCTCTGGGAGTGCGGAGCGGCAGGCAGCCCGCTACCCCTCAGCCCAGCTTTGCCTTTGGTTCATTTCTTCTTCCAGACCCTTCTTAGGGCACAGCCCTGTGTTCCTGACCTTACTGGTGCTTGAATCGTAAACCCAAGATAGTCTTAAAACCAAAATGGTTTTTACCATCGCTTTTTTTTTTTAAAGATTTATTTATTTACGCATGCAAGCTGGGGTACAGGCCAGAGGTGTGGGGTGGCGAGAGGGTTCACCAGAGACAGAGTGGGGAGCAGAACAGATGGATGGAGGGAAACACACTGCTGAGGGGAGCAGAGGGCGAGGTAGGAGAGGTCTGCCTCGCCATGTGGGAATCCCCATATGGGAATCCCTGGCCGGGTGTTGTGTCGCCCGCTGCGCCACCAGGGAGGCCCACTTTTTTTTTTTTTTTTTTTTAAAGAAAAGCTTTCAAAGGCTATAAGGAGTCTGGAGAGGGAGACAAGCCGCCTTCCTAGACGCCCCTGAGACTAGCCCCTGCGCAAATGCGCTCTCCTCCCAAGCCCGCCCCCAGATAGACAGGGTTTTTCTTTTGGGCAGACCTGCTCCTTGGGAAGGGAGGTGGTAAAACCTGTTTGGAAGTGAGGTTACCTCCCTTCCACGCCTCCCTGGGGAGGCGAGAACAACAGCAGAGAAAAGGATAAAGAAGTGCTGGGGTGCTTCGGGGACACGCTCCCCGGCCTCACCAAGGGTCGGGATCACCAAGGGTCGAAAGCAGAGCAGGGAGGACAAGTGAAGATGGGGACCACACGAGAGGCAGGCGCAACGCTGGATCTCGGGTAAGACAGACTCTGGCCTGCGCAACCGGAAATAGGACTGAAGAGTCGTGAGTGATTTTCTCGGAGTGACTTTCCCGCCTGCCGGTGCCTTTACTGGTCTCAGGTTCCTTGAGGGGACCAGGCAGGAGAACAGCAGGGAAGGGGCGGCGGCTCGAGGGGACACAGCAGCACAGTGTGGGTGCAGAGGACAAGCTTCTAGGGTAAATAAATCCTCTTTCTTTAAGGGAAGAGTCTACACTTTGTGGGTGATAAACCTGCTGTTCTTTAGCAGCTCCCACTGCCCTAGAACCAAGTTCAGGCCCAGATTCTCGCGGCAGCGCTCCCCCTTGCCGTATCCCCCACCCTCCTGCCTGGACTGGCTTCCCCTAACCGCCCCCTGCGTGGCAGACGCAGGCAGGCTGTCCGGGTGCCAGCCGTGCCCAGGACAGGCGGCGTCCAGGTGCTGGCATCGCGGAACATCTCTCCAGCATTGTGTAGTGGAGCTGCCATGGAGGTCAATAAAGCCAGCTTCACACTCCTCCCTCTGCTCCTACAGCCAGGAGGGGGGTAGCCACCTGCAAGGGGCAGAGGAGGGAGGACACAGATGGGGGCGAGGTGAGGGCCCCCCTGTTCCTGACTATCGCCCTCCATCCCGGCGTCTTCTGGGCGTCCGGTCGCAGCCCGGCTTGTCTCATGATCCCCTTTTCTTCTGGGGGCCCTCTCAGGGCCAGGGAGAAGGCAGAGACAGCAGGACTGGGAGGAGCCCTGAGACTGGGGGAGCTGGAACTGGAGGAGGAGTGGCAGGATGAAGAATTCCCCAGGTGAGCAGACAGCGGCGGGGAGGCCGGCCCAACGGCAGGGCGGTAAGTCAGGACTTGAAGGGAAAGTGGGGGAAGAAAACCAGGTGACCCCACGGTGGTAGGCAGAGGGGTGTGGGTGCCGGCCTCAGGCCTTGGCCTGTCTTTCCGCCTGTCCTGACCCTTGCCCCTGCAGGCTGCTTCCCGAGGAGGCCGGCCCTTCCGAAGACCCGAAAAGCGATTCTCAGGCAGGTAAATCAGAATCAGGCCTCAAGTTCCTGATTCCAGTCGGGGGGAAGGGCTGAGGCGCCCCCACCCCTCGGGTGCCCCGTGTTGTGTTGGTTCTCCTTCCCTGGAGTCCCCCACACTGTCACCTCCCACACAAGAGCCCTGGCCCCTGCCAATCCTCACACGTCACCTTCCCTCGCTCCGGCCCAGGTACCCCCAGCACCTTAGCACTGTGTGGCCGGCGCCCCATGCGAAAGCGCCTTTCTGCCCCCGAGTTGCTGCTGGACCTGGCTGGAGAGCGAGGGACGCCCCCCACCCACGCGGAGCCTCCCTCCCCCGACGGCAGCTCCGACCTGGAGGTGGACGAGCTAGAGACCCCGTCCGACTCTGAGCAGCTGGACAGCGGACATGAGTTTGAGTGGGAAGGTGGGAGAGAGACCTGAGGACCGAGCGGTGGAGGCTGGGGCTGAAGGCCGCAGGCGGGCTGAGGGGGACGGAAGTTAGGCCTGACAAGACGGGGCCCAAGAGGGAGAGTTGGGAGGTTGAATTCTTGAGAAGGGAGAGATTTACAGATCAGATATGAGTAGTTGGTAGAAGAGGGGGCGCCATAGGCCCCCTTTTTTAATTTAATTTTTTAAATTTTTGCATATATGAACTGGGGTTTAGGCCAGAAATGTGGGTGAAAGGATTCACCAGAGTCAGAGTGGGGGGCAGAACAGGCACTGCTGAGGGGAGCAACGGGGAGATAGGAGAGGTCTGCTGCGCCCTGTGGGAAGCTCCTGGCCGGGATCGAACTCGTGCTGCAGTGGCTGCTGATAGCCTCATAGTGCTGAGACTTAACCCCTGCGCCACCAGGGAGGCCCAGATTTGATCCTTTTCTAGAACTGCTCACAGAACTCAGGAAAACAGTTCACAGGTTTATAAGAAGAGGCTGCAAGTCAGGAGCAGCCAGGAAGCAGAGCCGTAGGCGAGCTGTGCGGAGCTGTCGCGTGGCCGTGCTCGCCATCCCGGACTCTGTGGAAGCCCCTCAGTCAGGGCTTATTGTGCAGACCGATGGGTTAGGGACTGACACATCCGCTGGTCTCCTCCAACCCTCTGAAATCACATGGTTGGTTTCCCTGGCAACCAGACAGCCATCTTGGGGAGCTTTACAATTATCACCTCATTAACAAACTCATCAAGAAGGGCGACATGGGAGAGAGGAGGAAGAGAACAGAGGGGTTGCTTCACTCCGGTCTGGTGACACAGATGAGGGAAACCCAAAGTGGAACATCCACTCTAGGCATTTAGGGATGCAGGCCTGGGGCGGGCGGGGCATCACCCCGACCTGTGTAACTGTAGACTTGGGCTAGGTGAGCTCATCCAAGGAAAAGCGTGGAAAGAAATATCTGAGAATAACTGATACGGGCAAGGGCCACACACCTAACATGGCTCAAGGTCACCCCAAGGTCACAGTCTAGTGAGAAGTTGCAGGTAATGAATCACGGGATAGAGAGCCCAGGCAGTCGTGGGGAACATGAAGGACTGAGAGGTTTGAGTGACAAACTCCAGGAATCTGGGGAAGGTCCTAGATACTGAAGGTGTGACTGAGGTTGTCGAGGGGGGCAGAGGCGGCTGGGGATTAAGTGGGAGGGGGCCCAGTGGTCTGTGCTGGAAGAATTTTTTTAAATTTATTTTTGCATAGAAGAACTGAGGTGCAGGCCAGAGGTGCAAGGTCTCACCAGAGACAGTGGGGAGCAGAACAGGCGGATCTGCTGAAATCCACTGCTGAGGGGAGCAGCGGGGAGACAGGAGAGGTCTGCTGCACCCTGTGGGTCAGCTCCTTGGCCGGGGATCGATTTCAAACTCAGGCCCTAGGGGTGACAGCCTGAGACTTAACCCCTAGGCCACTGGGCCAGCCCTGTGGCTATTGATGCATCTGTGGTGGGTGTGGTGTGATAACCTACACCCGAAGAGGTGTGAGCCTGCCCCTCTGGCCCGCACAGCGCTTAAGCCACGGAAAGACCTCGTAGCTAAGTACCGAAACACAGAGGTCCAGAAAGGGAAGTCTCCTCGGCTGATGCTCCCTGTCCCCTCTTCCAGACGACCTCCCCCGGCCGGAGGGTCTGGGGGCCAGTGAGGCAGCCGAAAGGCTGGGCCGGGGCTGCATGTGGGATGTTGCCGGCGAAGACGGACGTCGCTGGAGGGTGTTCCGCACAGGACAGCGGGAGCAGCGGGTGGACATGACCGTCATCGAGCCCTACAAGAAAGTCCTGTCCCACGGAGGTAACGGCTCGCGGCGGTGAGGGGTAAACGCGGCGACTTCTGGGGAAAACCCCAAGCTGGAAATTCAGCTTTCGGGGTCAGAATCCTTCCTGCCACTCCCAGGCTGCCTGTGGTGCGCCTGCACTGAGGGGCGGTTTCCCCCTTGTCCTCCTAGGTTACCATGGTGACGGCCTCAATGCTGTCCTCCTCTTTGCTTCCTGCTACCTGCCCAGCAGCAACACCCCCAACTACACCTACATCATGGAGCACTTGTTCAGGTGAGCAGGCTGGGGGGCTCCGGGCGACGTGAGGGGGGAAGGCAAAAAGGCGTCCGCGTGTGAAGTCTATGGTCACGTCCTTCTGGTACCCACCACACCAGAATCAGGCTTTCTCTGGCAATCCCTCCCCCAGGTATATGGTGGGAACACTGGAGCTGCTAGTGGCTGAAAATTACCTGCTTGTCCACCTGAGTGGTGGCACCAGCCGGGCCCAAGTGCCGCCTCTCGGCTGGATCCGCCAGTGTTACCGGACGCTGGATCGGCGGTGAGCCTCTAGCGAGGGTGCTGGCGTCGCGAGCTTTTCCTTCTCCATCTTTTCCTCCCTCTGCCTTCCTTACTCTTTGTCCCTCCACAAGCCTCTCCTGGAGTCGGGGAAATCTGCTTCAAATCTTGCCTTTCCCATTTACTAGCTGTGTGACTCCGGACAACTCACTTAGTCTTTCTGGAACTTACCTGTAAAGAGGCCTCCACAGTGCCTCTGCCTCTGGGCATCTGCGGAGATCAAGCAAGTCTCCCAGCCCCAGAAGCAAGCTCCTTTTTCCTCTCAGTCCTGCGGGGAAGCCGCGTTCCACACCTTCTTCTTCTCTTCTCTGCCTCACCTCCGACTGCTGGGTCTTTTTTCTCCCGATGACGCTCCTTTCTTCCTCTTCCTGTCCCCCACCTTCCCTTTACTCTTTTCTCCTCTTGCTCTTTCTTCCACTTGGGGCTTTATTAGTTTTTTTAAGATCTATATATTTATGTATACAAGAACTGGGGTGCAGGCCAGAGGTGTGGGGTGGTGGGAGGATTCACCAGAGACAGAGTGGGGAGCAGAACAGGCAGATCGACCGAAATACACTGCTGAGGGGAGCAGCGGGGAGACAGGAGAGGTCTGCTGGGCCCTGTGGGTCAGCTCCCTGGCTGGAGATCAAACTCGAGCTGTAGTGGGCCACCAGGGAGGCCCCCCTTGGGGCTTTATAAATAGTCCTCACATGGAGGCACCAAGATGAGTGACGAGTGTATGCAGGGTAGGGCCCAGGCCAGGCTGATGGATTCCGAGAGAACTTTCCAAAAATGAACAACATGCAGGGCTAAGCAAAATGGATGAAGCTGAGATTGCACTTAAAGGAGCAGGGATTAGACCCAACCGCCAGAGAATCCAGAAATGAGACAAGGGAAGGGCCTCCAAGGACAGAAGCTAGCCCGACCCGACCGTCAGGCTTGCAGGAGAAGAAGTGACCCCATTCTCTGCTTCAGGGTCCGGAAGAACCTCCGTGCCCTGGTGGTTGTCCACGCTACGTGGTACGTGAAGGCCTTCCTGGCGCTGCTGCGGCCCTTCATCAGGTACTCGCTCTGGTCCCAGGCCGGGTGCGTGCTCAGGGTCTAGCCCCGCACTCGCTGTGGGACGGTGACGTCTTTCCCTTGGGTCACAGCTTCCCGGAGAAGCCCCTCCCTGCGCCCCATTTTCAAAATCAAGATTCAGTCTCTGGCCCATCCTTACTCTCCCTGCCCCAAACACTCCCTCCTCGCCTCGCTTCCCGCCAGAGGCCCCAGAAGCCCTGTTCCCAGAATAAGCCACGTGGTCGACCTCTCTTTTCAGCTCCAAGTTCACGCGGAAGATCCGCTTTCTGAACAGCCTGGGGGAGCTGGCCCAGCTCATCTCCTTGGACCAGGTCCACATCCCCGAAGCTGTCAGACAGTGAGTGCGGGGCCTGAGGGCCAAGGTCGGGGTCAACAGCCGCTCCCCCTTTCTTCATGCCTTGGGAGAAATACATAGGGACCCAGCAGAGAGGCCCCACTTTTAGATGCTTCAACATATCCGGGAAGCTGTGACCCAAGGGAAAGACGTCACCGTCCCACAGCGAGTGCGGGGCTAGACCCTGAGCACGCGCCCCGCCCGGGACCAGGCAGCAGCCTCAGTGCAGACCACAGGGGCCCAGAAATCGGGGCGGGCTGTGTCCAGTAGGCAGGAGCCGGTGCTTGTGGGACAGGGTGCTGGGCCCACAGGGGCCCGAGTGATGACCCTCTCAGCGTCCGCTCTTTTAGCTCTTCCGGCTCCCCTGGCTCGGGTCCTCAGACCAGAGGCACCCCCCACGCTGCCTCTACCATGCCCCTCTCCCCTCCAGGCTGGACCACGACCTCCACGGCTCAGGAGGGACCTAGCACAGGCCTGGAATAAGGCGCTGTGGAACCAGGCAGAATCTGATCAGCCCACACGCCGTGCCCGAGCGTCCAAGCTGCTTTGTAAATGGTCCTGTCTTCACACCAGGGGCTGCCCTTCCTTTCTGGACCCTGGCTTCAGGCCAGGCTTTGAGTCTGAAACCCGAGGTGCTGGGTGACTTTGCTTTTGGAGGTCGAGGTGCAGGGAGCAGGTTTCCTGAGGAAGGCGCAGTGA
Organism: Scalopus aquaticus; assembly: GCA_004024925.1. Classification (NCBI taxonomy): domain Eukaryota; kingdom Metazoa; phylum Chordata; class Mammalia; order Eulipotyphla; family Talpidae; genus Scalopus; species Scalopus aquaticus. The sequence continues at coordinate 29,861 of PVIJ01004896.1, read as the reverse complement.
GCCTGCCAAAGAACTTTGTCTCTTGGAGTCTCCTTTTCCTCCTCTGTAGGGGCAGGGACTGAGGCCTGGAACACTCTGGGAGGTGGGCAGAGGGCTGGGTTTATCTGAGCCTGCCCGCTGGGACCAGGAGTCAGGGCCCTAATTCTTGAAGACCCCCCCCCCCCCATGGCCCTCTTTCCTTCTGGGTTGTGTCTGTTGCCTGGGAGTTGGAAGGGGCCTTTTCACAGCCTGTATTTTTGCCCTGGTGGGTCAATTCCGACGTGTAGCGGTTAATAAACTGCCCTGAGAGAACAGAGCGCCGCGCTGAGGAAGTGAACTGCTCTTGCCCGCCCCCTTGCATCACAATCCGCCTTTGGGTTCCGGCCGGGAATTCTGGCCGCGGTGATTCCCTGGGATTTCAGCTAGGGTGGGGGGGAGCGGCGGGAGAGGGCCTGGGGGAGGGGCGCGTGCCCCGCCCCTCCCCCGCACGGCCTCCCTCGGCTCTAACGACCCGGCGGGTTCGCGGAGCTAGGGCCGCCCTCAGCCGCCGCTCCCAGCGCCCGGCCCCATGGCCCCCGCCGCCTGCGCGCTGCTCTGGGCCCTGCTGCTGAGTCTGGGGTCCCAGGCGGCGGGGGCCCACACGCACAGCGCCTCCCGGTCGTCGCAGGTCACTTTCCACTCCGAGGGCCCCAGCCGCAGTTACCGGACCTCGGGCCGGACCTTCCTCCCCGTGAGGACCGGTGTTTCCCAGCGGTCCAGGGTAAGGATAGAAGACGAGGACGACATGGGGGCCACGGCCGACCGTCTGGCCGGCCCGGCCGCCGCCGAGCTCCTGGCCTCCACGGTGACCGGCGTGAGCCGCCTGCAGTCGGGGGACGAGGACGACACTTTGGAGGAGGGGGTCGTGATCAACGCCAGCAAGGAGGTCGAGGGCCCCACGACCACCCCCGGGGGGCCCAACTCAAGGTTTCCTGCGAACGTGCAGGAGCCGGAAATCAGGATCACGTCGAGCCTGCCGCCGCGCCGCGCCACGGAGGGCTCCGAGAGCACCGCGCACACGCAGAGCACCAGCGAGGGCACCCCCACCACGCTCAACCAGTGGACGACGGCCGGGTCCGTCCCCAACCGGTGGCCGTCGTCCCCGCTCACGGCCATGCCGGCGCCCGAGGACCTGCACCTGGTGCTCATGCCCTGGGGCCCGTGGCACTGCCACTGCAAGGCGGGCACCATGAGCCGCACGCGGGCCGGGAAGCTGCAGGGCCTGTCGGGGCGCCTGCGCGTGGGCGCGCTGAGCCAGCTGCGCACGGAGCACCGGCCCTGCACCTACCAGCAGTGTCCATGCAGCCGCCTGCACGAGGAGTGCCCGCTGGACAACGGGCCGTGCGAGGGCGCCAGCTGCACCACCTCCGCCCGCCCGACCTCCTCGACCTCGGCCAGCAGCAGCAGCAGCACCTTGCCGCCCCTCCACGACAGGCTCAGACCAAGCCCCCTGCCCTTCGAGGCCCCCAGCCACTACCCCGCCCTCGACTTCTGGAAGCGCGTCCGGATTGGGCTGGAGGATATTTGGAACAGCCTCTCTTCAGTGTTCACGGAGATGCAGCCAGTAAGTGGCGGGGGTGGGGCCCTGCCGGGGGCTGCCCAGGCCTGGTGCCCAGACCCCGCGGCCCAGCGCTTGCTGCTGCTCATTTGGTCACTGACTCGGAGGCACGCGGGCCACTCCGGTTCCTGTTGGTCCCTGGGCCTGCCTGCTTCCCAAGCCTCTGCCGGGCCTTATCTGGCCACGGGTGTTCTCGGTCACTAAATGACTGTGCTTTGGGGGGTCTTTTTTTTAAGATTTGGTTTTATTTATACATACAAGAACTGGGGTACAGGCCAGGGGTGTGGGGGGTAAGAGGACTCACCAGAGACAGAGTGGGGAGCAGAACAGGCAGATGTACAGATCTACTGGAATCCACTGCCCAAGAGAAGCAGCGGGGAGACAGGAGAGGTCTGCTGCGCCCTGTGGGAATCTCCCTGGCCGGGAATCAAACTCAGGCCACAGTGGCTGCTGATAGCTTCATAGTGCTTAGACTTGACCCCTGCACCACCAGGGAGGCCCTCATTAGATGGTTGTAAAGAATTCTTGATGCACAATTAATGGATAGAGAAGCTATTAACCAGTTAGTGCTTTTTGGCTTTTTAGCGCAGCTTTTTTTTTTTTTTAAGATTGATTTATGCATGCATACAAGCTGGGGTACAGGCCAGAGGCATGGGGCAGTGAGCGGGTTCACCAGAGACAGAGTGGGGAGCAGAACAGGCAGATCAATGGAAACACTGCTGAGGGGAGCAGCAGGCGAAGCAGGAGAGGTCTGCTGCACCATGTGGGAATCTCCCCGGCCGGGCTTCGAACTCACGTCGCTGCTGCCGACAGCTCCACAGCACAACGCTTAACCACTGCGCCACCAGGGAGGCCCTCATTAGGCGATTGTAAAGAATTCTTGATTCACAATTAATGGATAGAGAAGCTATTAACCAGTTAGTGCTTTTTGGCTTTTTAGCGCAGTTTAACAGGAATGCAGCTGCTTTGTAATGTGTGTGTGCAGGCATATGCACACACCTGTCAGGGTGCACCCCCGTAGCTATTATCACCAGTGCACAGGTGAGGAGGCCGAGGTCCACAAATCCAGGAAGCAGCAGGGTCTGAGGCAGGTGTGCGTGCCTGGTGCCACGTTGTCAACAGCCCCTCTCCCCAGAACTGTCCCCGAGGTTATTCCCAGCAACCCAGGAATCCTCAAGCAAGGACAGTCCTCTGCTTTCAGAATTGCTGCCAAAGGTTCTGCTTGACCTGATAAAATATTCTAAGTAACAAGAACTCTGAGGAGAGGGGACCGACAATAAAATGCTCTCTTGGTCACTTTGACAGTCTTTCCCAGTGTCCGGTACCATGCTTCCCTAGGAAGGTGTCAGCAGGGGGCGGTAGCGAGCAGTGTCAAAGAAGGCGGGTTTGCGGGAACGGAAGCAAGAAAGGACCAAGAATCCAGACGTGGTTATAATACTTCCCCTTCTGTCTATTTTGTTTTCTCACCCAGATAGACAGAAACCAGAGGTGACGTCCACTTCACCCTCAAGAAAAGGTGTCAGCACCTCAGCCTGGCCTCCCCTTTCTTCCCAACATCCTCTGGCTATTTTTAGTACCAAAAAACAAATCTAGCAAAAACTTTGTTTGGTCTTGTGTCTTTTTACAGAGGCCTCTGAGGGAGGAGGCTACAAAGCTCTCCCAGCTTGAAAGTGACCTGTACTGCTAGGCCGTCCCCTCCCCTCAGGTTTGCCCCATAAAGTCTTTTTTTTTTTTTTAAATAATTAATGGGTGGCATTATATTTTCACTCATAGATTTTTTTTTTCTTTATACATACAAGCTGGGGTACAGGCCAGAGGCGTGGGGCGGCGAGAGGGCTTACCAGAGACAGAGTGGGGAGCAGAACAGGCAGATCAGAAATACACTGCTGAGGGGAGCAGCGGGCGAGGCAGGAGAGGTCTGCTGCACCATGTGGGATTCTCCCCGGCCGGGCGTCGAACTCGCGTCGCCACTGCCGACAGCTCCACAGCGCAGCGCTTAACCGCTGCGCCACCGGGGAGGCCCCTGCCCCATAAAGTCTTGAAGGCGCTCACCTTCCTCATTTCTATGGTTGTTTCTAAACCAGCATTTTTTTTTTTAAAGTGGAAACAAACTTTAATACAATCAGTATACAATACAAAAGAGACAATATAGTTTCTAAATCAAGCACCCAAAGTTGCCCCTCACCTCGTGGGTAAAAGTCCACCCAAATGGGATTGGCCCAAAGCAAGGCCTGAAAGCTGCCCCAAGTCTAAAACCCCTTTTGGCAGGGACCCATAGAAAAGGGTCAGAAGCAGCCAGACCATTCTGGGAGGAACTAAAACACCTATCAGCAGGGACCCACAGAAAAAGGTCAGAAACAGCCAGACGAATCTCTGAGGAAAAGAGCAAAATCAAAATCCAGATCAGCGTTGCCATCGTCACCTCCCCACGGCTCTCACCCACGTCTGTTTCAGCCAGCCCAGGCCAGTGCAGCTTCTTTACGCGTCTCTCTGCTCCTTTAAACAAGTATTTAAAGTCTCAGAATCTCAGGTAAATGCCAAGACCCAGGCGTAGGCCTTGAGAAGACCGCGGTTCCCCACCCCCCCACCCCTCGCCGCCCTCCCCCGCCTCACCTCCCCTGAAGGGCGGTGCTGGCACGAACTCAGTGAGCCACTTTCTGGGAGTCGCCCGCCCACACCACCTCTACCCCCTTCCTGGCGCGCGCCCACAGCGAGCACAGTACGGCTATTTTGCTTCAACTTTTATTTGAAAAATGTGTTTAAAAGTCCAACAAATTCTGAATATAAATTATGACGCTCAAGCCCGCTCCCGACTCGAGTTACAGCGCAGGCGGCACACGCACACGGCGGCGGCGGCGGTGGCGGCAGAGACTGAGCACCGAGGGCAGCGTGGACCTTGCTCGCCGGAGCAGCCGAGCGGCCATCAGTGGGCCCTGTCCTGCAAGCCCAGAGCTGCTTCCAGAGCGGCTCGCGGGCTGGAACTGAGGAGAGCAGGCGCGTCTCTGGCCCATCGCAGACGCCGAAGAGTGAGAGGCAGGAAGTCACTGAGAGCCGGACACACGAGACCCTCGTCAGCATGGGCCGGGCCCGCGCATGGTGGACTCAGCAGACGGAGCCCCAGTCTCACGGTCCGGACCCCCCCACGCACTGGAAGCCTCCGGGCACAGAGCTAAGGAGAGACCTCATCTCAGCAGGCCGGAGCTCACCCGCCCGTTCTGCCGCTCCGTCGCCCCGCAAGCAGGGCCAGGCCCAGAAACACCTGAGAGAAAAGTGCCGCTTGGCTTTGCCACGGAAAGCAGGTGTCTCCGCCGGGGGAGAGGCTGGTGTTCACGTAAACTCCCTGAGTCTTGTTTGTGTCTAGTTCTAGGAAGAGGGCACAGAAAAAGTCTGAAATTCTTGAAGCTGGGGTGTCTCCAGCTCTAATGCTTTTCTCTCCCCCACGCTCCCATGCTCCGTCACACCTCCATGCCGCAAAGACCAGAGACAAGCGAGATGAGGCCCATTTGTCTTGCCAGAGACGGGCACCCAGCAGGCGCCGGGGGAAGGACCAGCCTGCTCCATAAGGAGACTGAGTTCATGCGGCTGCACCGGGGGAGGGGGTGGAAATCAGGAGAAAGAGACCTGGAGCAGAGACTCTCAACAGGGAGTGACGTTGGCAATATCTGGGGAGGTTTGGGTTGGGGTGGTGACCGAACCGCCTAAAATGCACAGGGCAGTGTCCACTGCGGGGACTCACTCACCCCGGATGTCAAAGGCACCGAAACCTTGCTCTGGGGGAGGGGTTCCTTGGCCCGTGTGGAGGGTCTTGAGAGTCCTAAACTCGCAGGCCGTTGCTTTCAGCCTGTTTCTCTCACCCCCTCCTCCATGGCCAGGAAGCACGGCTGAGACGTCCCCCCATTTCGCTGGGTTTCTCCCCAGGTCCCTGTTCCTGCTCTCACCTGGGCCAGCAGGGAGGCTAACAGGTAGGCCAGGTCTCCAAGACCTAGTGGAATGTCATCAGGTTAAGCTCCACCTCGTAGGCCCTATTCAGTGGGGAAAATGTGGTTCTAAAGGGATGGCGCTAAGGGCAGAGGTAGTAGCAGGCTGGGGGTAATTAAGAGAACTCACCTTAAATTAAATGTTTAATTAATTTAAAAAAAGGAAAGATGTTACGGAGCTAGTAACCCTACAGAAACACTGGATTAGAGGCCTAACTACAGAAGAGGCTAGTACTGGCAGAAATACTGAGGGTCGATGAGCTTTAAGGTCTGAGGTCTTAGGAAAGTGGACTAGGCAATGGTCCCCACCCGGCCCTGCTCGATGTCTGTTTCTGATCATTCCAGGAGGAGAGAGAGGAAAGGCAGGGAGGTGGGGAGCATCTCAGCAAAGCTGTGTCAACTTTGGGAACCTCCCCCGTCTGCCCCCCCTTCAGGAGTCCCAGGTTAAGAGTTTAAAAACAGGTGGCACCGAGACCATCATTCAGGAGTGGGACTCTTTCCGCTTCCCAGAAAACTCCTATCTCAGATCCGAGAGCGTCCAGGGCTTCAACAAGCTCCTCTGGCCAAGCAGTAGTCGAGGTCAGTCCTGCTGCCTTGACCCGTCTCCAGGAAGGGCCGCAGCCAGAGGGACAGGAGGGAGGCCAGCCCCCGAGCCTTCTGAGGCACTGACAGGCAGGGTGGGGAAGGCCCTGGGGCCGCTGGTTCTGGGGTGGGGTGGGGACAGCATCTCTCCAGGGCTGGACAGAGTGGAGGTTTCAAGACGGCACAACCTGAATTTGAAAGGCAAGAAAGGAGGGAGATTAGCCCGCAGGGCAGGCCCTGGGCTCTTCCCAGCGTTCTCCCTTTCTCGCTGCCTCTCTGGAGCCCACGTTCACGGCTCTTCCATTCCAGTCCTTCCTCCCCTCACTCGGCTCTTGCAGGGGCTTAGGGCTCGAGGCTGCCCGGGTGTGTCTGGCGGAGGGCTCGAATCACTCACCGTTCCTGCCGGAGCTACAAGCCCCGAGAATTGCTCCACGGCCTGTCCCGGTTGCCCTTGGATCTCATCTGTTCCTGGACCGCGCCCGTCTGCGGAAAAGCACGCGTCAGCCCCCTCCCAGCCTTGGCGCGTCCTCCCCAAGAGGCTGACCCCATCTCCTCGACAAAACCGGCAGGCTGACAAAGCTGAAGCCCCCCCACTCTCCCGGGCTGCCCTCCCGCGCTGCCCTTCTCCGGGAGGAGCTGAAACAGGTCTTCAGGAGCGTCCCATTTATCTGACTTTTGCAACCAAAGAAAAGGCTCCTTCCTCCTCCCCACTTCCCTTGTTCTGAGGGCAGATGCCCGGCTGTGGGAGGCAGAGCGCAGGGGAGGGGGAGGGCAGAGCGCTTGGGGGGGGGGGTAGAGCGCCGCAGGGGGCATTGCTCTGGGCTTTTCCAGCCCCAGCCCTGCCGAACACAGCACCGCTCATGGGGTCCTGGGACCGCGCCTCCTCAATGAAGAGGGGCTATTCCGGCTCTGCGGGAGAGCCCTCCCCAACTTTCAAGTCACTGTTACCACTCCCTGAGGAGAACCGATGGCTGGAGGTGAAGCAACGAAGGCCGAGCCCCGCAATGCCTGCAGTGCGCAACCAGGCACCTGCTCCCCACTGCGCGCTGCTGCGCTGGCCCCTGCTTGACCTTTCAAAAAGGGGAACAGCCCTAAGCCGCAATCCCATATCAACCTCTCCCCACGCCCTCGTTACCATGGCAAGGCCATCTCCAGCCCCCATCTCCCCAGAGCCGATGTGGGTCAGGTGGACGAAATTCATCGGTTCCCCAATCATGGTTCGGTCGATCCGTCTCCTCTTCTTCTTCTGCGTGGAGAAGACGGGAGTCGGCTGCAGCCCCTCCCCCAGGCACGGCGGGAAGGGAAGGGGTCTCGAGGCCCTGCGGACTAAGGGGCGGGAAGGGGCTCGCAGCACGACGGCAAGGCCCGGACACACCAAACAGTGGACACAGGCTGGGGGGGCAGCGGGCCGCGGAGCACACTGGACAAGGCGAGGACGAGGCAGGGCGCCTGCCGCTGAGGACACAATGGGAAGGCCGCAGGTGCTGGCCCCGCCCACGGCCCTGCCCAGCTCGGACAGGACCGGAAGCCAGAGCCGGCCGGCACCTCCTCCATCACCCTATCCCTTCTATCCCACAGACACACCGCTGGGATCCAGAAACTCTCCTGGCAGAAGCAGGCCAGCGGGAGCCTCCAGAGGCAGCCCCGAGGTGCGTCCGCGGCGCAGTGAGGGGCCCACGTCTGGGGGGCAGGGTCACTCACCGGCTGGGGCTTCTCCACCACACAGCAGCCCAGCTTGTGCCAGAAGTCGCTCATGTTCCCTGAGGGTTCCAGCTTCACCCCTCGCCGGAGGCCCCGGGGGCTCCGCGGTGGTGCTGCGCGCCCACGCCTCACTCCCCTCAGGCGTAAGGACGCGGGGTTCGCTCAGCCGGACGAGTCCAGCGCAGGCAGGCCCCGGGGCCCTTGGCGAGCGTGAGGGTCAGCGGCGCGCCAGAGAGACCAGCAAGCGCAGGTGGCCGCAGGCACTGGTCAGGTCCTCCTCGGGCTTGGAAGCCTGGACACCACAGGTGGAGAGAGGAGAAAAGTGAACGAGAAGCCCCACCTTGAGAGTCCTCCTAAGAGCCCAGCTCTGCCCATGCCCTCAGAGGGCCGAGTCCTGTACCCCAACACTAAGTTCTCCCAAACCCAAGAACCTCCCAGTTGGAAAGGAAAAGGCCCAGAGGGAGACCCGTGCGCTAAGGGGCAGCAGCTGCAGCCCAGGCTGAGGAAGGCGGCCAGGGGCGCGAGGGCAAGAGGATGGGAGGAGGCCCAGATGGGACAGAAACAGGCAGGTGGGGCCACCTCTCTCCTCTCTGGGTTTGGGGCCGGAGGGGAGGGGCACTGAGAGGCTTTGAGGAAATGGTGGTTTTCTTGCTCTCACAAACAAGGCCTCCACCCCAGTCCCTCCCTTTCGCCTTATCTCACCCGCAACACCTACTTTAAGGCCAAGGCAGATGTGACCCCCAGAGTCTCATGACTGACCGCAGCAGGCTGGACCTGAGGAAGGCTCTGCAGGAGAACCCCCCAGGCCGCCTCTACCCCTCCTCACCTCCCTCAGCTCCGCACCCCCGCCTAGCAGCCCTGGCCAGGGCACGCTATGATTTGGCTTGAGTCGCTCCTGCAGGCTGCACCCACTGTCTGCATCCCGTGTTCTGCGGTACCGCCTCCCTGCGTGCGCAGCGTTTGCACACGTGTCATGGCCGAGTGTGTGTGTGTGGTTGCACAGATCACCTGTGCAGGGTGCAGGCACCTGTGGCAGCGATCTCCTGGCCCGTGAGGAATTCCTTCCCAGCCTCCCCACCCTCTTCACATGTTCTGTCATGCCCGCCGGGCTCCGCTCACACCCCATAGGCCTCCCCCACATGCTGGGGCCTGTTCTCCCGCCCGCCCCACTTCCACCCCAAGCTTCTCAGCCAGGCAGACAGAAGGAGCTTTCCAGTGGCGTCAGCGTCCAGTGAGGCATGTCCTCCTGCTCTTGCGCCTGCTGGCCAGGCCAGGCCACACCTAGACCCCCCCCGCACTTGCGGCCAGGCCCCGTCTGCACCACAGGGACCCGCCGCACACGCATGGCCGGGTCGAGGCCCCCACACCCTGGGCCTGACACCACCCAAGAATTGAGAGGGGCTCTGGGAGACGAGGCTGGCTCCTCCCCCCCCCCACACTGGAGGGGTGGAAGCTGCCAGCTGTCCAGACCGAGCTGGTCAGTGGGGAAATCAGTCGGTCACAGGGTTTGTCAGGCTGGTGCTGGGCAAGCGTGAGGGCCGAAGGGGGTGGGGTGGGAGTGGAGAAAACAATGAAGAATCAGAGGAAAACCCCAACAGCACCGGCCAGGCTGGGCTCTTCCCCCAGCAGTGCCCTCCCCTGCTCAAAGCTGAGTGGACAGAGGTGGAAAGTGGGAGGGGAGAGGAGAGAAAAGGGGGAGGAGGAGAGAGGGAAAGGCGCAGTGAAGGGAACAAGGACATTTCTGTTCCTTTTCCAGGGAACTGGCCAGAACTGGGTGGAGGGAAAGAGTGAGCGGGAATTGGCACCAACGAGCGAGGATGAGGATGAGGAGGGACCAGGAAATTCCAGTCCCTGGGGCATAAAACAGGGGTCTCAGACACTTGGGGGTGGGGTCAGTGTGAAGACAGGCAGGGTAAATGGGGGTGGGGGTGGGGGAAGGTCAGAAAAGGAAGTAAGAGCAATGGACGGCAATATCCTTCAGAACACCCACAGGCCAGTGGGCAGAGGGAGAAACAAAGTCTAGGGCCTCACAGTCCAGGAGGAGAGCCCGAGTCCACTGCCCACCGCGTCGAGCCCAGAGAAATCGACGGGCCGGGCAGCGATAGGGACGCCCAGGTTCCAGGGCGTCGGACCCTATCCCGACGGCCCAGCAGCCCGGCCCGGGATTTGGGCCGAGGCCCAGAGAGGTCTGGAGCCAGGACACAAGATCACGCGGGCTCGGCTTCAGGCCGGCCGGCGCGCAGGGGAAGGGACGGGAAGGGACGGAGAGGTCGGGGAGGAAGGGTGTCCAGAGGCAGTTCCCAGGTCCTGTTCCAGCCCCAAACCGGTTCTCCCGGTCCCGCGGCCTCCAGCCCGCTGCCTGACAAGCCCTCACAAGAAGCAGCTGGAGAAAGAGAAAGAGCGACCGAGCGAGCGGGCAGCGGTGGCCCAGCGCAGGGCTGCAGCTGGTGCCTCTGCAGACCCCAGACTCGGAGGGCTGCTCAGGGGCTCCAAGGAAGTAGGGTGACCCCACTTTTCAGCCCAGGGGCGCGCATGACCCCGGCACCGGCCGCGCTCCTCCCGCGGAGGTCCGGCGGGGCGTCGGCAGCCGCGAGCCAGGCCCGCAGCGCCCGCTCCCAGCGCACTGCGGCCCCGGCCCAGCTCCCGAAGACCTCGGCCAGGCCGAGCGGGGCTGCGGGGCCGCGGCCTTTCCGATCCCCGGGCAGAGTCCGGGCTTCCAGGACCCGGTCGGCCTCACTGTCGGGCACCGGCCGCAGCGGTCGGCGAGCCTCCCGGGAGACCTTCCCCACACCCGCCCGCCACGCTCGGGGCCTGCCGGTCGGCGGCTGCGCCTGGGAACGCCGGGGCGCGCACCCGGCCGCTCCTCGGGGGCGCCCCTCCCCGCCGACCCCGCGCCCCTGCCGCCGGGACCGCACCCCCCCGCATCCGGCGCGTCCGCCCGGGGACCCCGCGGCCCGCGGGCCGGGGGCGGCACCCGCTCACCTGCTCGGCTCGGGCATCGGGGCGTCCGGCGGCGCTGGTGGGGGCTCCAGCTCCGCGCCCGGCGGCGTGGGGTTCCGGCTCTTCCGCAGCGCGGTGGGGGAGCCGAGGGCGGGCCGGCAGAGGTGGGGCCGGCAGAGGGCGGAAACGCCGGCGACGCGATTACGAAACCCGTCAGGCTGGGAGCCGGGCGCACAGCTCCCCCCGCTGCTGGGCGCGGGGCGCGCGGGGAGGGGCTCGCCCGCCCCCCGCCCCACTGGCCGCCGGGCGGGGACCCCTCGCCCAGGGCTGGCGCCCACGCTGCCCTCCCCTCCGACCCTCCGGGGCCCTGGGCGCCAGGTATCGAGGGGCCAAACCGAGTGGACTCCCCAGAGCCCCCCGACCCAGCCCAGTTCGGAGATTCGCTGAAGCACACCCTGCCCCCAGTCTTCGGGCGCCCCAGCCCAGGTGGAATAGGGGAGACTTATTTACCCTCTGGGGGTGGGCAGGCGGGGCGTGGAGGTCAGGGGGTGGAGGGGGATGGAGCAGTCTTCTGATGCTCGAAACCACTTCTTAACCTGAAACCCTTAAATCGGGGAGGAGCGGGGCCTTCCGTCGTGGCTGGAGTTACGCTTCCTAATTCATAATCTCGAAATGAAGAGGGGACGCCCTCGGCGGGCCTCGGGCGCGGGGAGGGGACAGATGGGCAGGCCACAGCCCCCGAGACGCTCCGACCCTGGCTGCCTCCCCGAAGTGTTCTGGAACCTTTCGTTTGAATTAGCCGAGTCAGGCAGAGAGGGGGCGGGGAGCTCTTCCGCCCTTCTTAGGAGGGGCTGCATTGCAGGGGGAGACGAGCAGACAGACTCAGCCACTGCGCGGGGAGAGGGAGTGAGAAGACAAAGCCGGCGAAGCCCACACGGCGCTCTGCTCCGCTAGCTGAGCGCAGGCACCGGAGCCCCCAGGTAGCCCCACCATCTTGGGAACACGCTGGTGATCACTGACAGGTAAACCCAGCCGAGGGGAGGCGGGTGGGCAGCAAGGGCACCAAGCGCAGCTGCTTCTGGTTAGGGTGAAGACCCCAAAGAAGGGGGTGGGGGCAGCTCAGGAGAAAGGACAGCCGCGCCAGGAACAATGGGTAGTGAGGTAGGTAGCCACCGGTTTACATCTCTGGCCAAAATCTCCGCCCTTGCCTTATAATCCTTTACACAGACATTAATTTCGGACAATTTCCGGCAGCTACCATTTCTCAGCATTTGTCGCTTCATTTTAAGTGTATTTGGCTGTAATTCATTGTTCTGTGCCCTTTATTATCTTCAGTGTAACTGTCTATCTTTTCAAGTCAGAGTTCGTCTTATCAGGTTTTTGATGAGTCTTTAGTCTTTCTTTATTGCTGTAGCCTCCACTTCCCTACATTTCCTTTTTTCCCCCCTGTACTGTTCTACTGATTTCCCTACCCTCACCCCAAACTTGTCTTCCTAGGAGGGAGCTTTGGGGAACGGTTATGTGATAATATCAAGAGTATTCTGACCTCTCTGTTAATGGTCTCTTGCTCCCATCTCCCACACTTGCTCCAAAGAGGCATGTTGAGATAGACAAGATGGGGCTCTCTGTGTCAGAACCGCCTGCTCCCATATTGAAATCAGACTCTGAAAAAGGAATACTCTTCTGCAGCTTGGTGGAATAGGTGGGGGGAGAACATGGTTTATAGGAAATCCAAGTCCAGAAGGAGGCACAGATGAGATGCCAGAGCTGCCGTCGCCCTCCACCACCACCCCGTCCTCCCCGCAGTGGTGGCGGCAGCAGTGGTGGCGGCGTGACACAGCAAGGCCTTGCTGGATAGGCCTTGGGTCCCACAGACTGTCTGGACAAAGGGGATTTGGGTGTGCCTGTTCGACTCAAAGAGAATGTGCCTTTTCATACCCTATATTTGCTAATGGTGTACGAGTGATATTTAGAAGTTACCTTTGCCTAATATAGCTAGATAATTTTAATGAGACATAATGGGAGGATCTACTGAGCATGTATAGTGGTCCCAAGGCATTGTCCAAGCCCTGAAGACAAGCAAAGGAGAGATATGAAGATAGATGTGGTGTGGGTGGGGAACATCTGGGGAGGGAAGAGCCAGCTAACTGAAAGAGACCTCTTGCAGAATCTGGGGACTTGGGAATTAATCCATCCTGATTACCTTTGACATTTGCATTACTAATGTGAAGAGTATTTTAGCTTCAGTTTTCTGAACAGACCGTGTTCTTTACTTGATTTTCAACGCTGCATAGGCTTGTATGCGTGTCTTCCTGGAACATACGTGATACTCCCGGTACTTGTCTCTTAAGTCAGTGGGACGACTGGGTGTTTTTAGCCCTTTAGTATTTCATAAAATTTCCTTTTTTTTTTTTTAATTGCAAGATAAGCCCTACCAGACACTCAGGGATTGTTTTTAAATACACTCTGGTGGTAAGAACAGAGGTCAGTTTGTCAGAGCTTTCCCGGTCTCTCCATTCTCACTTGCTGCCTTTGGCATTTTCACCTGTGAGATCAGAATCACAGGAACAAGTCATCTCCGAAACTACTGAATCTGTTTGTTTTTTTTTTAAAGATTTATTTTTTATTTATACATACAAGCTGGGGTACAGGCCAGAGGTGTGGGGCAGCAAGAGGGTTCACCAGAGACAGAGTGGGTAGCAGAACAGGCAGATCAGAAATCCACTGCTGAGGGGAGCAGCGGGCGAGGCAGGAGAGGTCTGCCTCCCCATGTGGGATTCTCCCCGGCCGGGAGTCGAACTCGCATCGCCGCTGCTGCAGACAGCTCCACAGCGCAGCGCTTAACCGCTGCGCCACCGGGGAGGCCCTGAATCTGTTTTTGAGGAACAAGAATTGCTGCAACTTTTGAGAATATTGGTATTGACATGCAACACATCAAAATAAGAACCAGATTGGGATGAGGAGACCCGGATCCTATCCAAACTGGCTGAAGGCCTCCTCAGTCACTAGATAACTTTTTTTTTCAATTTATTTATTTATGCACACAAGCTGGGGTACAGGCCAGAGGCGCAGGGTGGTGAGAGGGTTCACCAGAGACAGAGTGGGGAGCAGAACAGGCAGATCAGAAACACTGCTGAGGGGAGCAGCGGCCGAGGCAGGAGAGGTCTGTCGCACCATGTGGGAGTCTCCCTGGCTGGGCATCAAACTCCCATCTCCGCTGCCGACAGCGCCACAGCGCAGCGCCCAACCGCTGCGCCACCAGGGAGGCCCAAGTCACTAGATAACTTTTAATGTGTTTTCTGGTTTTAAAATCCTACAATTCCTTCTCCCAACCCCCCATGGTTTGTCTTTTAAAGGGTCTATTATGTGCCCAGCATTATACCAGGTTTGCTCTACAGAGTGCTGGTAAGGTTTGGGGGCTATTAAAAAAAAAAAAAGCCATTTTTTGGCACATGATAACGTTATAAATTTAAAAAAAAATTCCTGTGACAAGTCAGTAACTCTACTGACCCCTAAGATCTGCTTCTTAGGATTTCTGAAGGTCTCTGAGCAGTTGATTAATAGGCAAAACCATTGCTTGTAGCTCCCTCCCAGCAGTGTCTGCAAATTACCGTTGGGGATGATCACAGCAGAGTATCACAGGGTGATGATCTCACCTGCCAACACTCTCCCCCACCCAGCTCCAGTTCCCACACCACCCTCCTAAGCAGCTTCTCTGCTGAGTAATGCTCAGGTTCCAAAGCTTATTTTGGAGCATGAGTCTAAGGCGAAAAAGAGCAACTCAGTCTTTCTTAACATTAAAAATAGCCTACCCACTCACCATTCCCAAAGCCCCCACGCTCAGAACTCTGTTCTAGATTAAGACTTTCTTTTTCTGCCTTTATGCGGGGTTACAAAGTCTCTGTACTGGTTATTGGTTTGCCTAACACATTGTATGGTGCCATTTTAGGAGCTATTTAAGGCCACTATTTAGGAGTCCCGAGGTCTGGTGAGAGCTAGTGGAGTGTGTTGCAGGAGGCCTTCTGAAACGGGTTCTATTTAGGGAGGCAGTGGAATGTTTTTTTTTGCTCCTTCGGGAACATTTCAATGAATGCTTCAAGTAAAGCAGCAGCTTGGGGTTGCAGGAGGCGTAAGTCATAGAACATCAGGGTGGGGTAGGATGAGCCAAAGAGGTAACAGACATAGTCCTGAAGCATGGGAGATTAGCCAATTCTGGAAAGGACTTTGTCCTTCCAACCTAGACTTGCCTTTCCTTCCCTGACATTTCCAATCCATTTGCTCTCACTATTGTCAGATACCTTCTAACACTGGGATCAGAGAAGAGATTCTATTCAGCATAGGAAGAGTCTTCTAGCACCTGGGGTTTTGTTCTGAAGGAGAGATATCTAGAGAAAAGCAGATTGTTGAGACTTATCTGCGGGCTAATAAGTTAGCGTGTCAAGGTATTCATTGTATTAACTACTGAGGGAAAATTAATCAGCAGCCTGGAATGTCTTTTGTGTGCAAAGCCCAACACTTTTGACAAAGGTACAGAGAAGATTGTTTTTTTCCCTTGGGGACACTATGTCCTTTGAAGGAGAGAAGATGATCCCTTACACAGGAGACAGCAATACAGTCAGGTAAAACTCTAAAGGTTGTTGGGGGCAGATGCTGGAGGAAATAGGGTAGAGATTGAGCTGAGTAAGCTTAAGGAAGCTCGTCCAAGAAGAGAGTGCAGTTTAGAAGGCAGGGAGGAAAATAAAGCTGAAATGCCACGGAAGCCCTTTTCAGCGGTACCATGACCTATTAAACCAAAGATAGGAAGAAGTCAAATATTTGCAAAGATAGCTAGAATTCAGGGGAAGGATTCGAGGGCCTTGAAACGTGGGTAGTATTTTAAGATGGAGCGGGGAAAGAATTGAGCTGTAGCCTAACTAGCAGAGAATATACTAAGGGTGGGGCCAGATTCCGGAAGGCCTTGAAAACTGGCCCATGGACTTGTAGTAGGCACTAAAATGGCACTCTCAAATGGGGTGAGTTTAGGAAAGGGTAGAAGAAAATGGTCATGGAGAAAGGGCTCCTGACTCCTGGGAACTTGGCTATCCACAAAGGCAAATGGGGATGTCAAGTTTCTGAGGGCGGGAAGGCCCCGGGCCACGGAGAGGTCGCTGCAGCGTGGAGACTGACGAGTGGTTTCTTTGTAGGAAGTTATGAGGGACCCTGTGAGTAGCCAGTACAGCTCGTTTCTTTTCTGGAGGATGCCCATTCCAGAACTGGATCTGTCGGAGCTGGAGGGCCTGGGCCTGTCTGATACACCCACCTACAAGATCAAGGATAGCAACGTCGGTAAAATGACGGGGCAAGCACCTGGAGCGGGGCAGGAGAAAAACCCAGAAGGCGACGCCCTCCTTGAGTACAGCACCTTCAACTTCTGGAGAGCTCCCATCGCCAGCATCCACTCCTTTGAATTGGACTTGCTCTAATGCCAAGACTTCTCTCCTACCACCTGGCCCTCACTGTCTTCCTTCCCAGGCCCCCTGCTCCCCACCCTTTCCCCATCTTAACCCTGCTCTCCCCTCTGTTGTGTTGAGGTGGTGCTGATGAACCTGCTGGTCATGTTGTATTTATTTATATTTATTTATTTATTTATTTACCTACCTTCCTAGTTTCTCCCCAAAGCCCGCAAGCCACGCAGGGGCTCAGGCAGCGGAGGCGTGGGCCACGGGGGCCTCAGAGGCGGCTAGTCGTGCAAAGCGGAGGCTGGGTTTTGACTTCAATAGCTGCAGAGAACGCCTTCCTAATTTGCTGCTATAGGCAGCAAACACAAGTATTTCTTCCAGGGTTGACGAAAACCATGTAGATGTTAATTTGAGAGGATCTCCTATGAGGCAGGATTTCTAGAAGTCTAAGGTGATAAGCAAGACTTGCTTGTTTGATCCTGTTCCTTCTCGTGACTTTTTCTCAGAGATTGGGGTTAAGGTTCCATAAAACAAAAGGAGTGAACACATCACGGAAAACGAGAAGCATCAAAGGCGAGCTGTGCTCCCAAAAGGGTGTCCCTGCCTCACGTTAACTCACTCTACAACCGCCGTGCTCCCCGTGTGGGCTGAGAACCGAGGGAATCAAATCTCATACTAAGATGCAGTCCTGCTGCCTGTTGTAATTCTCTGTACGGTTTGACTGTCTTCCGAAGGGCACGGGTTTGGGCACTGGGGTTAGTCTTGCCCTCTGCTTTGGCGGGTCCAGCACCACCCGGGCCTCAGCTGACCCGACTCCCAGGAATGAACACTCCTGACCCTCACCTCCCCACTCCTTCCAGAAGTTTGCTGCTGATTGTGCTGCCACTGACATTTCTTTAATAAAGACGTTCAACCCCAGCTCTGGACTCTTCTCTCTCCACAGGGAAGCCCGCCGGGCCTCGAGGTCGGGCCTTGCTTCCGCATTCAGCTTCTAGACCTTTCCTAGTACTCCACTTTGAGGCTGAATGACTTGAGTATCCTTTATACTTAAGTGATGAACTTCGGGGGGGTGCAAAAAAAGGGGTGAAATCAACTTAAAGTTACTGGAGTACTGGGGCAGGCAACTGCAGCGCCCCCTCTGCTCACCAGGGGCTTCCAGCCCAGGGGAGGGTGCCCCGGAAAATGAAAAGAGTTCCCCCTAGAAACAATCAGCTTCGCCCTCCCTCATTGCAAAAACAAAGCCGGCTGGTGTATTTCAGTCTGGGGTGCCTACTCTGAAGGGTACTGAGCCCGACGCAAGAGGATGCGACAAGAGACAGGATTTTGACTCCAAAGGGGGAGCCAGAGAAACAGGAGGATGTGCTGGGGCGCAGGAAGGCACCAGCAGATGCGAGAAAGGCGGGGATGCGCAGGTCCAGCCGACACCCGCGGGTCCCCGACACCCGCGAGCGCCCCAATCTCAAGGATGGGGCGCGACGTCTTTCCACTCCGCAGTTATTCCGAGGGGCTTCCTCCCCGGCTTCCCGCTTCCCATCGCTGCGATGTGGTGGGGCGGAGGGGCGTGCAGTCGACAGTTGGGTAAACTCACGCTCCATCCTCTCCCAGGCCCCCCCAAGAAACGACCCGTTCTCCCTCGCCACCGGGCACCGCGCGGCTCTGGGGTCCCGCCAGCCGGGGAGCCGCCCCCGGAGCGCCCGCAGGCACCAGCGCCCCACTCCCGCCACGGCCAGGCACGTCCCGCAGCCGCCGCCGCGGCCCAGACACGGAAACGCGGTCTCCCGACCAACCGCACGCCGGGGCCCCGAGGCGCGCCGAGGCGGCCGCGCAGCCACAGCGCCTCGGCCACTCGGCCGCTCGCCCGGCTCTTGGCGCCAAAACGCAGCGGCGCCCCGGCCCCGCCGGAACTACACGCGCGCGCGCACGCAGCCTCCGCCGCGCCAAGTAGTCCGCGCGAGAGCGCCGCCACGCGCACGCTGTCGCCTCGCGAGGCCGCCGGCGGGCTCAAAGTGGGCCTCGGGGGTGCACCCCCTTTCTGTTCGAGTGGAAATGTGGGCTTTCCGGTCACTTTCTCTTCTTAGATTCCTCCGCCAGAAAGTACATTCGCGGCGAGCTCACTTCCGGGTCCGCCATTTTGTTGCCTCCATTTCTCCACGAGGGGGGGTTCAAGGCCCCCCAAATATGCAGACATGAAAAGGCCGAAAAGTAGCCGTCACTGACAGGGAAGCCTAACTAGACCAGGGAACGAGACCAAACTGGCGGGCTCGGCGAAAGCGCAGCCGGCACAGTCCCGGACGAGGAGGTGAGCGCGCGGGAGAGACGCGCGGGCCCGGGGCGTGCGGCGGGGAGGGAGCGCGCCGGGAGCCGCCGCGTCGCCCGCCCGGCCCCGCACTGCGGCCGCTCCCCGAGCGGCGCCCCTTCCCCGGCGCGGGGAGCTGGGGGAGGGGGCCGGGGAGGAAGGGACGCCGCCGGGAGGAAGGGGAGGGGACTGCGGAGGTGAGGGAGGGGTGGGGGCCGACCTGGGGCCGGGAGCGGCCGGCGGGGAGCCGAGGCCGCGGGGTGACCGCCAGGGGGCGGCGCGGAGCCCGGCCGGGGGCGGCCCCCGAGGCTGAGCCGGGCTCCCCGCGAGTTCGCGCTTGTTGCAGAAAGAGAACTTGGCTGCGGGGCCCTGCAGGCCAGAGGTGCAGGAGACCGTGGGGCCTCCAGGCCCGTGACCCCGGTCGCCGCCTAGAGA
Source organism: Scalopus aquaticus (assembly GCA_004024925.1). Lineage (NCBI taxonomy): Eukaryota > Metazoa > Chordata > Mammalia > Eulipotyphla > Talpidae > Scalopus > Scalopus aquaticus. The sequence goes on along the minus strand of PVIJ01004896.1, from coordinate 10,916 downwards.
TTATGGGTGCCCGTCGCCGGCGGAGCGCCCCGCCTCCGGCTGCGCCCCGAGTCTGCACGGCGGGGGCCGCGGGCGACGCGGGGAGCCTCCGCGTAGGACCCGGACGCTCGGGCTCCAGCCCTGTCCCCGTGGTCTCCCCCGTCCGCGGAGCCCCGGAGCTAGCCAGGGCGCCCCTCTCCGCGCCCACGGCGCGCGCCCTCGCGCGCAGCGGCTCTGGGCAGCCCCGCGATGCCCCCTTGGCCGACTTCGCAGCGCTCTCGGCCGCCTAGGGCCGCGTTTCCATCCTGCCTTTTGACGCGGCCCCGTAGGCCTGCTCTTAGCGTCCTCTTTCCGCGCGGCTCTGGTAGCGGCGAGGGCGCTGCCTCCCCAGTTCGTGGAGCAAAGGTAACGCCCCCTGACCTTAGAGTGCTCTGTTATCAAGAGCACGAGCCCTTCATCAATGATTAAAACACACTGATTGAAAGTTCTGGCGTGTTTCTTGAGGGCGCTGTGCATTCTTCTCCAAGATCCTAGGAGAAAGGTGGAGCAGGTCTGTTTCTTCACTTCATGTACACGGAAAGTAGGCGCGCCCAGCCCCAGAGGACATTTTCCCTGTTTTTAGCAATCAGGGAGCTTAGAAGGGCCGGGTGGTCTCTTCAGTGACATCTCCCGCCTGGGTGGTGCTGCCAGCATGGCTAGAAGGTACTGGGAGGAGGGGACAGAGTCCCACCAAAATGCTGTTGTTTTAAAAATATGCTGGGCTTTTACCTGAGATCAATGCTTCAGGTTAATGCAGGAGAAGAGAGTGACTTAGGAGAGGGGGAGAAAAGAGCCTTAACACAATTTTGGGATACCTGTTTTTTATATCCGGTGGTGAATGTAACACCCTATCTAATTCTGATCCCAAAGTTTAACTCTTATCTTTGTTTAGTAACAAATAAGATTTTTCACTGCCTGCTTAAAGAATAGATGACACATTTGGATTGGTTGCCATGTAGTGCTGATACGCGAACCTTGGAATATGGCTAAAGAAAAATGACAAAATTAATGTATATATGAGAGTAGACTGTCATGCAAAATAGTGCTCGAAAATGTTTTGCAAGAATGCAAGTACCGAAGACACCAAGTGGGAGAAAACAACTTTTATTAAGGATTTTGTTTTCCAGAAGTACCAGCTTCCAAGGAATGTGAAGCAAACCATACCTCCTTACACAGATAACCTCAGTGTTCAACTGAATAGTTTTTCGTGGTGAGGAGCAGAGCTGAGGTTCATTGTTGGGATGGTTGAATTCCACCTTGTGCCAGCCTTTCTGAACCTCCCGAACACCCCGCTGTAGAGCAGCCTTTCCTGTGTGATCAGCTACGGCAGAGGTGCTCACGGCGAGCTTCCATGCAGTGTGACTTGAGAAAATGTAAAGGAGTCAGGACTCGTGACCAACCTAAAAGCTTGCTTTTAACTTAGTAATGAGGTAATTGAGAGACAGTTTTAATTTTTTTTAGAAGTGATTGTGGTTTATAAAGATTTATTTTATTTATTTATGCACACAATAGCTGGGGTGTAGGCCAGAGGTGCAGGGGGTGAGAGGATTCACCAGAGACAGAGTGGGGAGCAGAGTGGGGAGCTACTGAAATACACTGCTGAGGGGGGAGCAGTGGGGAGACCGGAGAGGTCTGCTGCGCCCTGTGGGTCAGCTCCCTGGCTGGCAATCCAACTCAGGTCTCAGTGGCTGGTGAGAGCTTGATAGCGCTGAGACTTTAACCCCTGTGCCACTAGGGAAGATAACCCTTTATCTTTTAAAAGGAAGATAACCGTGGAGAAATTTGGAAGTATTAGTTTTCTGTAAGATTTTGCTGTCTTTTTTCCTCTAGCATTCTCTTGAGTTGTTAAAAACTAACTCTTAGATCTGGTTATAGAAGTTCATACTATTAAAGTTCATCCTCTGCAGGCCTCCCTGGTGGTGCAAGAGGTTAAGTCTCAGCCTATGAAGCTATCCAGAGCCACTGCAGCACAAGTTCAATCCCCAGCCAGGGAGCAGACCTCTCCTGTCTCGCCCGCTGCTCCCCTCTGCAGTGTATTTTGGTCGAGCTGCCTGTTCTGCTCCCCACTATGTCTCTGGTGAATCCTCTCACCACCCCACACCTCTGGCCTTCCCCCCAGCTTGTATGCATAAATAAATAAACTTAAAAAGTTCATCCTCTGCTTCTGAGCTTACTCAGAGGTCCTGGGCTGGAGACTTCAGTATATTCATTTTGAACAAACTGCCCAGAGAGTCTCCTGGACAACATGTTTGAGCACAGTGTTCTGTAATGGGCAAAAAAAATTTTTTTTAAAGATTTATTTATGCATGCAGGCTGGGGTGCAGGCCAGAGCTGTGAGGGCGGGGGAAGAGGATTTGCCAGAGACAGAATGGGAAGCAGAACAGGCAGATGGACCAAAATACACTGCTGAGGGGAGCAGCGGGCGAGGCAGGAGAGGTCTGCTGTACTATGTGGGAATCTCCCTGGCCGGGGATCGAACTCGTGCTGCAGTGGCTCTGGATAGCTTCAAAGTCCTGTGACTCAACCCATTGTGCCACCAGGGAGGCCCTGTGATGGGAAAATTAAGTTCGCATAGTGGAGCATTGATTCTGGTTTCAGAATTTACTTATGATCTTAAAAATTACTGAGGACTCCAAGATGTTACATCTGTCGATATTTATTGTTTTAGAAATTAGTTTTTTAGCAAAGGAGAATGGAGGACTCATACTCTCAGACTTCAAATGATGCTACAAAGCCATAATAAGTAAAATAGTATGGCACTAGAACAAGAACAGATACACAGACCAATGGAACTGAATAGAAAGCCCAGAAATAAAACCTCACATATATGGACAACTAATCTTTGACAAAGGAGCAAAGAATATACAATGGAATGAGGACAGTTTGTGCAATAAATGGTGCTGGGCAAACTGGACCACCATAAGCAAAAGAATGAAAATAGACCATTTCCTCATACCATGCAAAAAATCAACTCAAAATGGATAAAAGATCTGAACATAAGTCCTGAAACCGTAAATTATATAGAAGAAAATACAGATAAAACACTACAAGATATATGCTTTAGTAACATCCCTCAAAGCAAAGAAAGTGAAGGATAAGATAAACAGCTAGGAGTACCCCAAACTAAAAAGCTTCTGTACAGCAAAAAAGACATTAAAACATACTCTACTGATTGGGAGAAAATTTTTGCACTCCATCCAACAGATAAGGGACTGATCACAAAGATACACAAAGAAATCACACACTCAGCAAAAACAAAGTAAACAACCCAGTCAAAAGATGGGCAGAAGAACTCAAAAGACACTTCTCCAAAGAGGAAATGCAAATGGCCAATAGGAATATGTGAAAAAATGTTCAACCTCCCTCATAACCAGGGAAATGCAAACCAAAACCACAATGAGATTCCACCTTATACCAGTAAGAAGCACACACATTAAAAAAAGCAACAACAAATGCTGGCAAGGATGTGGTGAAAAAGGAACTCTCCTACACTGCTGGTGGAAATGTAAACTGGTCCAACCACTATGGAAAGCTGTTTGGAGGTTTCTCAGACTACTAAAAATGGAGCTACCATATGACCCAACAATTCCACTCCTAGGGATGTACCCAAAGGACACAGAAACATTAATTCAGAAGAATACCTGCACCCCTATGTTTATTGCAGCACTATTTATGATAGGTAAGACTTGGAAACAACCCAAATGCCCAAAAATAGATGACTGGATCAAGAAGATGTGGTATATATACAAAATAGAATACTATTCAGTAATTGAAAAGGATAAACTAATGCTATTCGCAGCAACATGGATGGAACTAGAAGGGATTATGCTCAGTGAAATAAGTCAGAAGGAAAAAGAAAAATATTGGATGGTTTCACTTATAGGAGAAATACAGGGGAACCAAATAAGGAGGAAAAAAACCAATAAGAAACACAATACAACAAAATAAAAATAAACAACCATAACTCAGAGACATCCTGCAGGGGAGGGGGAAGGAGAGGGATCAAAGTGAGGGCGGGAAGGGCGCAAGGGACTATGGTGACGGTGCACAGGTGAACTGGTGGTGGGAATTCCACAGGGACTACTGAGAGAAGAAAGCACACATTGTAAAAATGATAAAATAAAACTTAAAAACAAATTAGTTTTTAATGTTCTTTAATTAAAATACAGAAATCTATTATGTGTTATAACACATTTTAATGAAAAATATATTTTTTAAGTTAAAGAAATAGAGGAGTGTACTTGGAGAAGGGATATTTTAATAGCTTTTTCTGGTAATTTTTAAAACTTTTTTTTTTTTTAAGATATTTATTTTATTTATACATACAAGCTGGGGTACAGGCCAGAGGCGTGGGTCGGTGAGAGGGTTCACCAGAGACAGAGTGGGGAGCAGAACAGGTAGATCAGAAATACACTGCTGAGGGGAGCAGCGGGCGAGGCAGGAGAGGTCTGCCGCACCATGTGGGATTCCCCCTGGCCGGGAGTCGAACTCGTGTCATGGCTGCCGACAGCTCCACAGCGCAGCGCTTAAACGCTGTGCCACCGGGGAGGCCCCGCTTTTTCTGGTAATTGTGGGACTTTAATGCCACACAGAAACTCGATGAGTGGCAGTTTCTTAAAAGTTAGCTGCCATGGGGAATTGGAAACCTTGTCCATGAACTTTTTATAGTCTGTTACTTTGAAATCCATTTATCTGTCTTTTACTTTAAATGACTCTTTTTACCCGTGCTTGATTTATAAGATTTATCGATTGGTGAAAAATAATGGTTCAAATTGTGCACGTCAGCCTTGTGTTGATTCATTTTATTATACAATATAAAAAAGTCACCACTGACTTCATCAGAACCATTTGTAGTAGGCTATCAAATTACACTGATGGATATAGATTTCTTGAAATCCTAATTTTTACTTGAAAGCTCAAATTATAACTGATAATTGACTATAAATGCTATCCATTGATTTCCTTGAAGTGACAGGCATACTTCGTTCGTTTTTGAAAAAGTGTCTGCCATATACCTGAGTCTGTGACCTTGGTTTGTCTGTTACTTGTTCTTCCACATAACATATCTACCCATAGAGTTCATTTCAAAAGATGAAATGCTGTTTTGCTCCTTCACCTGTGAAGTTGGTAATGTGTTACACATATTTCCAAAGTATTTTTCTGGAGCCTGAAAGTGAAGGAACTATCCTTTAGGACCTGAAGCTTTCCTGAATGCCCGGTCGTGTTAGGTGCCCTGCTGGACGGGCACCCTAAGATACATCCGTAAATTGAGTTCAAGGGGTTTTATAGAAACGTTTTACAGGCCGCTTTCCTTGTGTTTGAGTTATAGCTCCCTGAAAACTTTTGTTCCTATGCATAAAGATGTCTTTGGTGGACTTGGGGAAGAGGTTGCTAGAAGCAGCAAGAAAAGGCCAAGATGATGAAGTGAGAACATTGATGGCAAATGGTGCCCCTTTCACCACAGATTGGGTAAGCTCTCTCCATTAGTCTCCGTGTCAGCCGTTACCGGTCTTTTTCTTCAAGGCTAACAGCTTCTGTTGATTTTTCTTCATTCCCTTCCTGCCTCATTCTCCTATAAGAGTTTTGTTTTCTTTGTCTCATCTGAATATGTGGTTTTCTTTTTCTTTTAGTTTTCCAAATTGGAAGAGTCTCCTGTGGATATATAGGTAGTAATTGTAAGGTATTATATACTTGTGATTTTCTATAATGCTTTTTGGAGTATTTTTGTAAGGCTTAATTCTCCCTGGGGTGTACTTGGGTTATAGGCTTCTGTAATTAGCTAGAAATTAAATAAAATCAGTATACTAAGAGTGCATTCCTAAGATAGTAAACCCCTTTTTCCTCTTCTCTACAGTGTCCTGGTTCATAAGCAGTAGTCTAGCTATTGTCCTCCTTTCCCCTGTCCGAAGAGCGTTAAAGAGGAAGGTGTCCCTGCACGGGCCCAGGCGGCGGCTCAGAGAGCGGCTCCCGCAGACCCAGGCCGGTTGTGACGTGGGCTTGCTCAGCGTTCACAGACCTCTGTGGGCGCCGCCTGCCTTTAACGATTCAGTGAATGGGTGTCCTCTATTCTGGGGTGTTTAGTTCATAACTTTAGAGGCCCGCAGTTTCTTAGCACTTCAAGAAAAGGGAACCCATGAGATTAGCATTTCTATAAATAGACCTGAAAAGAGCAATGTGAGAGTGAAATCCAGTCAGGCAGAGGCTGAACATATGAGCAAAGGAGAAATGAAGCAGGCATAAAATAATGTGCATAACACAAAGAAAGGGACAGTTGCTGACCAGAGTACCACTTGCTGACAGATGCCTCCTGCAAGATATACTTTGAGATGACTGACTGACTTTTTCCCCGTAGAAGAACTGAGGTGTAGGCCAGAGGTGTGGGGGGTGAGAGGAGTCAGCAGAGACAGAGTGGGGAGCAGATCAGGAGGATCTACTGAAATCCACTGCTGAGAGGAGCAGTGGGGAGACAGGAGAGGTCTGCTGCGCCATGTGGGAAGCTCCCTTGTAGGGGAACAAACTCAGGGCACAGGGATGTTAGTGCTGAAACTTGACCTGTAGGCCACCAGGGAGGCCTGATAGACTGACTTTTGCTATTGACACATCATTGCTAAATTTGTATCACCTCTTCATCATGTCTTTTTGCTTTACTTTAAGATGGCAACAAACTTATTCCAGCCAATAAATTAACACCCAAATACCACATGTAACTTTCCAGTCTCTGTCCTCTCCTACGAAATTTTTTAACTTACTATCCCTTCTTTTTATCCCTGACTCAGAATGCTCCTCTGTCTGTTATTTTACCTTCTTCTAAGCCCCGCTTTAATTCACACCCTTCAGGAAATGTTATCTTACAAACCCACTTCATTTAAATCCATTGGACATAGCACTTAATTGTTGGTGTGTTTACTGGCCCCATTATTCTTTTTTTTTTTTAATTAAATGATTTCTTCAGTCCTATCTGCCTAGCCAGATTCTCTCTCCAAGGACAGGAACCGTGGAATTCTCCTCTTGTTCGTTTCTCTCTCTCCAGTAGTGAGTGAGTACTCTGCACACGCTTGCTGTTCAACGAGTATTGTTTCCCTGCAGCTTGGAACATCACCCCTCCACCTCGCAGCCCAGTACGGCCATTATTCCACAGCAGAAGTGCTGCTTCGAGCAGGCGTTAGCAGGGATGCCCGGACTAAGGTGGACAGGACCCCCTTGCACATGGCCGCGGCCGACGGACACGCGCACATCGTGGAGCTGCTTGTTAGGGTAAGGCGAGGGCAGTGGGGCTGTCGCGGAAGCCGTCCCTCCTCCTCTCCTTCCGCAGCGGCAGGAGGCGTGGGGAGATGAGGGTTGGGGCCGGCTGCGGCACGGCTCGCGTCTCTTCCAGCCGCCGTTGTGGCTGTGGAGATTTGTGTTCTAATCTAAAGGCCAAACAGACTTCATTGATTTTTCTTCATTCCCTTTCTGCAGGTGTTCTCTGCACTCACGCCTATTTTTCAAGCACTCAGCTCTCTGTTAATAAATGCAGCAAAAATCTGTTCCTTTCCTCTTCCTCTCCCATCTGTTATAATTTCCCAGTCATGTCCTTAGAAGACCCGCTCGTTGAAGTTATTATGTCTGTCAGCGTTCAGGAGAATGTAAGAAATGTTTTTCCCTTTGCTATTTCTTAAACATGATCTAAATTTGAGTGTGTGTGATCTCTCTGGAAATCCTCTATTTGGTGATGGGTTCTTGCATGTGTGCTCTATAACCTGTCTGTTTGAAAAAATTGCTTTTCTATGACAGAATGGTGCAGATGTGAATGCCAAGGACATGCTGAAGATGACAGCCTTGCACTGGGCCACAGAGCACCACCACCGCGACGTTGTGGAGCTGCTTATCAAGTACGGGGCTGACGTCCACGCCTTTAGCAAGTTTGATAAATCCGCCTTTGATATCGCGCTGGAGAAGAACAATGCTGAGATCCTGGTCATCCTTCAGGTCTGGTTCTTGTTATACCCCAGCGTATACTTCAGTTAACGTTAAGGATTCGTGGGTAGGAGCTGAAGCAAAGGGAATTGGCCCTGTCTTAGCAGCGTAGTAATTCTAATAAGCCTCAGTCTTGTGATTCGTGTCATTAGTGTCTTAAAAAAAAAAAGTTCTACAAAGTCGTGACTTATTCATGCTGATTGAAGAACAGTATTGTGACCAGTACAAAAACAAGGTTGAGGGCCTCCCTGGTGGCACAGTGGTTAAGCGCTGCACTGTGGAGCTGTCGGCAGCAGCGATGCGAGTTCGACGCCTGGCCAGGGAGATTCCCACATGGTGCAGCAGACCTCTCCTGCCACACCCGCTGCTCCCCTCAGCAGTGTGTTTCCGTCGATCTGCCTGTTCTGCTCCCTACTGTGTCCTAGTGAACCCTCTCGCCACCCCACACCTCTGGCCTGTACCCCAGCTTGTATGCATGAATGAATAAATCTTTAAAAAAAAAAAAAAGGTTGATTTCACCTTGGAATAGTTTTTCCTCCATGGAAAGTTCCCTTTCTAATTAAATTTGCCTTGGAACAATATTAAAAGCCTCTCTGTCTCCTGAGTGTCCATCAACTGGTATGAAAATAGCATGTAGCTCTAAAGCATGTTAAGTGATAAGGAAGGCATCTCAGAATTAAAAATTAGCTGAAATTATTTCATCCATGAATTTCCTAAGCCGGCATCTGTTACCAGGGTGAAGAAGGATACAAGATTAGTAGGACATAGGCCTGCCCTTGGAATTTTCCTGGCATAATGAAGGAAGTAAAGCGTTACAGTTCCGCAGGGGCAAACACATACCCCGTAGGTGTTACTGGAGCACAGAGGCATTCATTGCCTTAATGCTTAAGGCAAGGATTAAAATCTGCATAAATTTTTTTTTAAGATTTATTTTTTATTTATGCATACACGAAGTGGGGTATAGGCCAGAGGTACACGGTTTGAGAGGACTCCCCAGAGACAGTGGGGAGTAGAACAGGAGGATCTACTGAAGTAACTGCTGAGGGGAGCAGTGGGGAGACAGGAGAGGTCTGCTGTGCCATGTTGGTCAGCTCCCTGCTGGGGATCGAACTCAGGCCGCAGTGATGGTGATAGCTTGATAGCACTGAGACTTTAACCCCTACGCCACCAGGGAGGCCCCTCTGTGTAGAATTTATTTTTTTTAATATTTATTTATTTATACATACAAGCTGGGGTACAGGCCAGAGGCGTGGGGCCGCGAGAGGGTTCACCGGAGACAGAGTGGGGAGCAGAACAGGCAGAGCGATGGAAACACACTGCTGAGGGGAGCAGTGGGCGAGGCAGGAGAGGTCTGCCGCACCATGTGGGATTCTCCCCGGCCGGGCGTCGAACTCGCATTGCCGCTGCCAACAGCTCCACAGCGCAGCGCTCAACCACTGCGCCACCAGGGAGGCCCTCTGTGTAGAATTTAAACTGGATTTTGAAGGAGAACTAGGTGGAGAAGTGAGAAAATGGTATTCTAGGCTCAAAAAAAATGCAAATTGAAGATACAGAGGTATGAAAAGATAAAATCCTCATGAAGGAGACTAGACATTGAGCAAAAGAAGTGGAGTTTAGGAGCAGCAGCGCTAAGACTTGAGAGTTAGGCTAGGTTCTGAATATTGGGGTGTTACAGGGTTGCAGTGGAGTTTGGACTGTTTTGTGGGCAATGGGGATCCAACAGAAACTTTTTGGCAGAGGTAGCATTGGTTTCCAGCCCTGTATATGATTTAGAAGCATAGGATGACACCTTTCAGACGTATCTCACCGCACCACACCCATAGCCAAGGCCCCAGAAGTGCCCAGCACAGTGGAAGTGCTCTCTGCCCACTCTTCTCCCTCTGCCCCTCCTGAGGCCTCAGTTCTGCAGTCAGCTTTCCAGGGTTTGTTACTGACCCTTCGTCAGTAGCAAAAAGCTTCCAACTGAAGCTTTTAAATAGTGGATTGATATGATTAGGTTTTTTTGTTTAAATGATTGTTTGGAGGGCCTCCCTGATGGTGCAAGGAGATAAGTCTTAGCACAGTGAAGCTGTCCGCAGCCACTGCAGCACAGTGGATCCCCGGCCGGGGAGCTTCCCACATGGTGCAGCAGACCTCTCCTGTCTTTCCGCTGCTCCCCTCAGCAGTGGATTTCAGAAGATTTGCCTTTTCTGCTCCCCACTCTGTCTCTGGTGAATCTGCTCACACACACACACACACACACACACACACACACACACACACACACTCACACACTCTTCCGGCCTGCACCCCGGTTCTTGTATGCATAAATAAATAAAATAAATCTTTAAAATAAATAAATAATTGTTTGGAGTGTGATACAGACTGGAGTAAGGGAACACTTAATACTAAAACACTGTCTGGTTAGCCTTTCATGAGACCAGGTCAAAACCAATGAGAGCTTAAATTACAGAAGAGGCAGATTCAAGAAGGAGTTTAGGGCCTCCCTGGTGGCGCAGCGGTTGAGCGCTGCGCTGTGGAGCTGTCGGCAGCGCGCGATGTGAGTTCGACACCCAGCCGGGGAGAATCCCACATGGTGCGGCAGACCTCTCCTGCCTCTCCTGCTGCTCCCCTCAGCAGTGTATTTCTGATCTGCCTGCTCTGCTCCCCACTCTGTCTCTGGTGAACCCTCTCGCCACCCCACGCCTCTGTACTGTACCACAGCTTGTATAAATAAATCTTTAAAAAAAGAAAAAAAAAGGAGTTTAGCAGTTATCAGAGAATGAATACTCTGTCTCAACCGAAGTTCTTTTTTTTTTTTTTTAAAGATTTATTTATTTATTTATACGTACAGCTGGGGTTCAGGCCAGAGGTGTGGAGTGGTGAGAGGCCTCACCAGAAACAGAGTGGGGAGCAGAACAGGCAGATCAGAAATACACTGCTGAGGGGAGCAGCGGGCGAGG